>JAYMFT010287824.1:0-10400 GCA_038088735.1 Panulirus argus | reverse complement strand
GGTATATTAACGAATAAACACAAAAATATGACACTTTAACAAGAGAGAGGGCAATGTCCGCTCACCGACACTAAACAATATATACCGACACGCAATGAATCGCACAGGGCTTATAGAGGTACTTATCCCGTTTCTGGGGGCTCACAGGGGCACTGGTCTAGTTCACTTGGGTTTCTAGATGCCCTTATAGAGGGCACAGTACTGAACAGTACAGCTAGACGCGATAGGGCTTGCTAAAACACCACACGCTACACACTGTCCTTGAATGTTTTTCCTCTCGTCTCTCTGCCTTGGCTCCAACGAGTGAGACGCGCCCTGCGTGCCGCCCAGCACACACGTACCCATACATTCAACGCATACCTTTCACACAACACAGAAGACTATCATCGTAATACAATGGTAATGTCTACATTCCTGATCACTGCATTTCCTCATGCATAACAATATTTTGTTGATGGACAGCACAAACGTGAAGGTTCAAGATTTGTCTTTGTTAGTGAATTCAGTTTTGTATGTTTAGATAAGTATTGAGTTGATTAGGTAATTTTCTTAATTATGTTATCCCGAAACAAATTTTTACTTGTAAACTTTTGCTTATATTTTTTTGGTAATAATATCCTTTGTGTAAACTAATCACACTGTAGGAGCTGTGCTCCATACTTTTTTATATAGTTGAGCTACTAAATAAATTCACTTCAACACTTTCACAGATTTTCCTCCAATAAAATGAAAATAATAAAGGATTGTTTCATTAAACCTTATTTTTTTCATATTCTCTCTCCTGCTTTTCTCAAACTCAAGATCATATGTTGTCAAATTCATCCTTAAACTTCGTGAAAGTCAGATATCAGTCGATATTTTCGCAGTCTGTTATATTTTCCTTCCTTTGTGTCCTCCAAAGGGGTATTGATTAACAATAGGACTCTAAAATAATATGGAGACACATCTAATTATGATGAATGACAACAATTTAAAGCCCTGCATTTAAATGACGATAGTAAATATTTGTCGATTACAATGAATGAATTTAAATGGATGTTTGTCTTCATTACTATAAGCGTGTTCTATTAGTGAAAACAAATCATTTAATCAATGAAGATACATAAATGAATTAATATTTATGGAATAAAATAGGAAGATCTATTTTACTTTGACAAAAATGTGGAGAATTGGATTGGAAATGAAGACTTTGATTATAAAATGTCTTCTGTCTTCTTATAGACATAACACGTAATTATCTAACGTAAATAAATATTGATCTTGTTTTGGTTTGGGGACTGTAAACACGCCTTTATAAATACTTCAGTCCCTTGAGAGAGGGGAATGATCAAATGCTCCTGCAAACATCCACTCGCCCAGCCATGAATAAGTTTGGTAACTGCGTAGCGACATCCATTACAATGCCCATCGAGGGTGATTGATGATTCTGGTTCTGAAGTAACCTTGAATATTGATTATTTCCTTCAAGTTGTGTACCCATATTGGATTATATGCTTTGAATGGGTATATGGATTGCTTGCTTCTGAGTTAGTAACTATTTAGCAACTTTGTTTCAGCAATGGCCTCCAGGAAAGTTTTCTGTTTACGTCCAAGCATCTTGGATAGTTACATACTCAGCAACCCAAGTGATTGGTAATCATTTGGATGAAATTCCCTGTATTGTGACTATTTAACAAAGTCCTGTGTATTAACTTCCAGTAATGTCCATATCTGGATGGAGCAACAATTATGCTTGCCTTTGAGTACGTCGTATCGAAACCAAGTAACATTTCAACCCCCACATAATAAGAACTGCTTGCACAAAAGCACATAAAGAATTGATCAACATATAGGACATTTTTTTTTTAAAGAGAAGCGATTGTGTATGAAGACTCTAGTACGTGATAAGCCATATCTTACAGCATCGCTGGATGGCAACGATTATCATCACCACAACATTCTTATCAAACTGAAGTTACCTGATGCAGACCATGTGGGAGGAATTAGTTTAAAACGTATCAGAATTCAAATGAATAACAGCATCAGATAGATAGTTTCTCAATAACAGCTTAACCAGTTTACAACACATCAGTATCCCACACACACACACACACACACACACACACATACACACACACACATATATATATATATATATATATATATATGAATTAAAAGTATATTCGGAATTAATGAGATAAAAGAACACCTGGTCATGTGATCATAGCGGGTTCAGAGTTCAGAACAGCTGATAAACATAAACAAGGCGCCTCCGGGGGCCGATGGTTTGGAGGTCCGGGAGGTGGTCCGAGCCAGCTGATAAACACACACGAAACAGAAGCTTCTGAGGCCTCATCTCCCTAACCCCTTCGCTGGCATATGGTATGCAAGCAGTACTGAACCTTGGAAACATGGCTAGAAGAGTTTTCGTGGCTGGTGTTGGCATGACGAAGGCAAGTTAAGGATGATGAGTTTCTATAGTCGCATGTAATTATTGAGTTTAGTGGCTATCAAATGTAGAATGTGGAATGTTATTTTTTGTCTCTTCGAGAGAAAGCTTTGTTTTTTTCTCGATCTTTCTTAATCCTTTTAATAACAACATTTCACCGTATGGACCCTGTTTTCCAACGACCTTATTGGGCAACGTGTGCCGCGCCCGAGCTATGGGATAGTAGGTCCCCGAAGACTTCGCCAAGTATCCGTGTAAAACTTAATCAAGTTACAGACTTTTGCCTAGACCCAGTAGTGCCATGACAAATGCCACTGTTGTAGATGATATAGTGAAGATAAAGATACAGTTGAGATGACCTTTACCTGACTTAGGATTATCCATTCAAGGTGATTGGAGGCTGTGAGTTCAGTGTGTCTGCTTGGGGTTAACTAGGATACCTGAAGTGAGAAGTACTTTGGCGAGACTGTGCTTCCCATGATATAGCCCTGCCAAATGTGAGTTTTCGCTAATTAACCTCAAGTAGGCAGGGTCCAGAAACACCAATATATATATATATTTATATATATATATATATATATATGTGTGTGTGTGTTTGTGTGTGAAGCAGCCATGGGAAACCATGGAAAGGTTTGTGGGGCCTGGTTAGCGAGAGGGAGCTCTGTTTTCACTGCATTGCACATGTCAGCTACACATAGATGCGCACATGTCAGCTACACATAGATGCACACATGTCAGAACACTTTATGCCCTTTGGTCCCAACCATTGAGTAATGGCCAGCTTGCACAGGACTGCAGAAACCCCATGAAGGTAGAAGGGACTCCTAGGGCTGGAAGTAAGACATAAGTGTAGATAGATCATTTTTTTCTTTCTTTTTCCTCTAGTTTGAGAAGCCTGGTCGAAGAGATGACTTTGGCTATCCAGCAATGGCAAAGGAGGCAGTGGAAAAAGCCCTCAAGGATGCCAAGATCTCTTATGATAAGATTCAGCAGGCAGCAGTTGGATATGTTTATGGTAAGCTGTCATGGGCAGTGTTTCATATTTTTTTGTTCAAAGCATCCTCTGTTACAGGATTTAAATCAGAAGGTAATGCACTTTTGATAATCAGTATAGGAATGCCTAGTAAATGGTTGGTAAATGCTGATTGTTAATGTTTTGAATGATCATCCTCTTTACATTTAAAGCATATGTTACACATACATGCACAAATATTTTCCAGGTAGCAGGCTTGATATAAAGACTCATGCATGCATGTAACCATCTAGAAACTCTCAGTAATGTTAAATAGCTCCATTTTGGTCAAATCAGCCCTTGGTTTTTGGCAGGTGCAAGAATAAATTGTAAATTTCCTCTCAGATAGTCATGAAGGTTGTGCACATAAGTTGGTCACCAAAGTACTGGACATTGCATATATGCCCCTTTTTAAAGAATCTCTGTATCCATAAGTTTGGTCCATACAGATCTTGTAGAACCAGTTATGGTAGGGTCTTGCTGTGATTTTTCTGAAAACATTTTTTTGAGGTTGAGTGGCTACCTGGAATAGGGAGAGTAAATTGAAATCTCTCAAGTATAAGCATTAATATGTTTTCAGTAGTTTTTCCATTACAATGTACCCTAGTTTATTTTTATCCCATTTTTAAGGGAGGGTGTGGGTGAGGGGGCAATGGCTAGCAAAAATTTCCATTCAGAGTGGAGGCCTGAGTTTTTCAGGAGACACATCATTTGCTTTGCCCTGTTTTTGCATTGTAAGAACAGCGCATATTAATTGCTACTGCTAGGACTTTGAAACTTTTGCTTTTTCTAGGACTCTTGACCCATATTGTAAGGTAGGAACTCCAAGACTGATTAGGAAAAGCATTAAGATTTGCCAACAAAGATTTTCAGAAGGGTGCAGTATGGGAAAGACCTTTGAAACTTTTATTGCCAAGTTCTTAAAAAGTGATCATATGATAAGATTTGGAGCCTAGCAGGACTCATACTGATGAATGATTATGAGATGATATGTATGATTTACATCATGAAGCAAATCATCTCATTTTGCACAACATACATCCTTAAAATGCCCACAAAACAAGTTACGCATAAGCTGTCCAGTGTCAGTTATGGTACCCCAAGCACACACATATAACCTGTGCCCATAATGGTATACCTGAGAGTGGGCTGTCATTGACAGGAGCCCATGCCAAGCTTTGTCTTGGTGAACCTTTACACACACACACACATACACACGTGCACATGATTTATCTCACTGCATAAATGGATGATTGTTTGAAGGTGGAGCTGAACAGGGACCTCAGTGAAAAGCATGTTTTTAACCGAGACTTATCACTTCCTTTCATCTCATCACCTGGCCTACGTTCTCCAATGGAGTTTAGGTAACCCTTCAACAGTATTTATGGTCCAAGATTAGCTATGTATCAGCTGAGTGGATGGCAGTAACATCAATGTTCTCAAATACACTTTTCAGACAGTATCCAGGATTGTTTATAGTTGAGTTTTTTGCATGCATCAAATGTGACTGTGGCATGATTAATCATGTATTCTCCTCTATCACTAAGGTTAATTTGACAGGTCACAGGAAAACTACATGATTAAGTAAGAGGTGTACCTGTTCCTGTCTCAGAGCCTTTTATAATTTGTGGTCCTTTTATATTTGATCTTGAAAAGGAACTTGCTTTTTAACTAGTATGTAAAGGTAATAAAAAGCAAATTAATGAAAATTATGAAATTGGAAAAGTACTTAGTTTCTACAAATTTGTATATAGTTCAGTTGGATTTGTTACTACCTTTAAATCTTCAAAATATAGTATTTGGATCGTCATTGTAATCTATGAATTTTATTTCTAGTTTTCCTAAAATAGCACCTTGTGTGGTACAAATGGAATCCATTATCTCAGTGGAAGGATCAGCTGGGAAATTTTGAATTATTATAAAACTCTCACTGCTGTTTTATCAAATTCTTTATTTTCCTTGTACTATCACGATAGATTCCTCTCGAGAGATTCTCTTGTGCTAGACTTCCTATTGCAGTGGAGTTCTCAAGCTACTTATTGATGAGGCCAGTGGATAAATCAGTCTTGATGTCTAAAGTATTGTTTCTCATAATTAATTGATTTCTGAGTCATTAGGCATAAGCATTCTTCCTGCCTAATTGATATGTTTGTCATTCCATTTTTCAAAGCACTTGAAAATTGAAGCTTTGTACACTTTGTCACCATTTGACATTCATATTGGCAGATATTTTTATTTTATTTTTAGATACAAAAATGAATATTTCATTGAACATGCAAAAATTCTGTCTGGTTATTAGTAATCGATAAACTAGAACAACAGACATAGATAAGTTTTGATACATCAGTGCTCATTCATAAACTGCAGGGGACTCCACTAGTGGTCAGCGTGCCTTATATGAAGTGGGTATGACAGGCATACCTGTGTACAACGTTAACAACAACTGCTCAACTGGTTCAACTGCTCTTTTCATGGCACGTAATCTCATCTTGGGAGGACAGGCTGATTGTGTACTTGCTCTTGGTTTTGAGAAAATGGAACGTGGCTCTCTCAGCTCAAAGGTTAGCAATAAGATGTTTGTTCTTCAACAGGTTCAAAAATAAGTTTCAGATTTTGCTGCTTAAAACAGTTATACTCCTTTGAAGTCATTTGATAGTGATGATATTTTCATTGTGCCAGAGTCTCTTTTAAGCTTGTACAGTATATGGTTTTTTACTTTACTCACTTACTGCACTGTTGAGTAGCAATTAAAGTAGCAGTTTATATCAAATGATACAAATAAGATCATCAGATATGGTCATGTATCATTGAATAAGATTTTTTTACAGAAGATTAACTTGTGTTGAAAATAAAATTATAGCTATAGGTATGAATTAAGTTTGCAGTTTTTTATGTACTGACACTATAAAAGCCATTTTACATTTATATGGAGTGATTAGATTGTTTTGTCTTTCAGTATCATGACCGTGAGCAACCAGTTGAAAAGCATGTACATTGCCTGGCAAATATTGTTGAAATAGAGGCTGCTCCTATGTCTGCACAGTTTTTTGGAAATGCTGGCATTGAACACATGAAAAAATATGGGACTACACCACTTCACCTAGCCAAAATAGCTCACAAGAATCATCTCCATTCTGTCAACAACCCGTAGGTGCTTTCTTTTCAAACTACTGAAAAAAATATTTACACAGTGATTTTATGTCAGGATAGGCAGATCTGTCATCATTAACTTCATTCCCAGTTCAGTAAAGTCAGTCAAGTACGTACAGCCTCTCAAATCAACCCACACCAAGCATGTTACAGTGAAATATGAGCATCTGTACTTATAAAATTATTCCTAATTTTTCGTTTTGTACAAAAAGATGATTCATCAGGTGAAATCACTATCTCCATTCACACCACCTCTACATACACAATATTTACACAACATTTAATCACAAACAATTCTTCTGGCATCTTCATCTGAATTTTCCGCAGCTGAAATTAAGTCTTTCATGACATTTATCCAACTCTTATCCATCTGCTGCACAGGAAATGAGGAGAAAGTGATGAATAGTATATAATAGGATTCCATAAGTAGTATTCTCATGCTTGACAAAGCAGAGAACAAAAAGAAGTGAAAGCAGACCTTTTTTGAAAATTAGTAGAAATTATGAAAAGGCCCACAAGAAGATATGCAAGATATATATTGATCACTATAAACCAGTATTCCGTACAAAGAAATGAAAAAGATAGAAGACTGTTTGATCAGTATGATAAGAATGCTATTACAGATATTGAGTTAGAAAATGTTGATATGAGTTAGACAATAGCCCAACATATGGAGAACTCAGCACCAGGTTCAGGTGGAATACCAGCTATTTTACATATGAAGACAAAGATGACAACAGCAAAATTAATGATGCTGTTGAAAAGACAAAGCCTAGATACTGTTGATAAGGCAAAGCCAAGATGATAATAGCATAGCAAATATACACAAAACAGCATACTGATTTTATCACCAGTGCATGAAAGATGCTCTTTACTTCTCCCAAAATAATATAGACTAGTGAACCTGAAATTATACATATTAAAAGTATTTAAAAGAAAGCTAAAAAAAATACATTAAAACATGATAAACAGCATCCATATAAATCAAGTCCATCACAGTTTTGTCCCAGATAAAAGTACACAGACTTGACAACTATTCTGTTGCAAAGACATTTATGAAACTCAGATGAAAAAATGAATGGATACTGTTTTGCTTGACTTAACTAATGCATTTGATAAACTACAGAATTTTGTTGGAAAGGATAATGAAACAAAACTTGAAAGGTAGAGTATCTTGTAATAAGAACGTATAATAACCAAACTCATAGTAATAGCAAACGGAGCTGTGAAATATATCCTATGAGGATGCTTTATCAGATGTACCTCAGAAAACAGTACTGACTTGATTGCTGTTTATAGTAATGAAAACAGAAATAGACAGTGAAGTAAAGGGAAGTTTAGTCAAATGATTTGCAGATGACACCAGATTCAGCAAAGTGAAAGGAGCAAAATATAAAAAGCATTTAAAAAAAAGACCTAGATAAGATTTATAGATGACCAGAAAGGAAATTATAAGAATTTGATAAAATTTCATTTGAACAAATAAGCTGTAGAATTTAACAAAATACTGGTGAAATACTTCGCAAAGGACCAACAAGGAAAGAGATGGAAAGTGATGCAATCATCAAAGATCAAAGAATCCTCATGTCTTTCCAAAAACTATGAACTGCCACATTTTCATAGACAGGTTTTCACTTCCTCCAAAACTGTAAGTACTTTTAATTGTCTGTTCTTTTTCCCCTTCATAATCCTCTCTATTTCAATTGAGGCCCGGCCTTAATGTGGACTTTTATCAGTGAATTGGAACCCCCAGCATAAAATAAAAAATGAGCATATTGCGGATATGGTGCTATTGAATCAAATAATGAATGGTATGATGATAAGAAATAAAATTAAATACTGCTGCATTACATGGTTTCTGACTAAAGAGAAAGAAATAGATAAGTTACAGTCCATGGTTAAAAAATACATGAGTGCCTTGCCAGAAAGTTGGAGTGGTTATTCAGTGGTCTACCCTGTGAGAAAAATTTATATGGAGTCCTCACCTAAACCTTCATACAACTGAACAGATCCAAAGGAACTATGAGATCAGCCTAAGACAAGGGAATTCAAACAGCAACAAAACACTGAGTCCTGTTAAGGCTGTTTGTCATTGCCAAAGATGCAGAAACTCGTGGGTTAGTGTGGTAAGAGTAGAAAGGCATAAAGTTGTTTCAGCAAGAAAAACTTGCAAGGTTTTCACATAACTTAGTAGGCACAAATAATGTCAGTCAAAGGCTTAAAGCAAATTATTGATAGTCTTTTTTTAAACTTATCTATGATACTGCTTTCAACTACTGTAGTTAAGATAATCAGTAGACATGTAGGCACAAATAACGTCAGTCAAAGGCTTAAAGCAAAATATTGATAAAGTCTTTTATTAAACTTATCTATGATACTGCTTTCAACTACTTTAGTTAAGATAATCAATAGACATAAAGCTAGTGAACACGGAGAAAATTTCACCAGTATACTTGTTTCAAAATTGTAAATAGAATTCCAAAAAGTTGATTGTATGTCTTCTTTCACCAGATACGCTCAGTTCCAACAAGAGTATTCCTTGGAACAGATTATGGAATCTCCAAAGGTTTCAGGATACCTCACAAAACTGCAGTGCTGTCCCACCTCTGATGGTGCTGGAGCAGCAATTTTGGCTTCTGAGGAGTTTATAATTTCTCACGGTCTTCAGGACCAAGCAGTAGAAATCCTTGGCATGGAAATGTCAACTGATCTACCTTCTACTTTTGAGGATAAAAGTCCAATGAAGATTGTAAGTTTATAAGAATGAGCTTTGTCATTTAACAAGGAATCATTTAGTATTACCGTTTAACCAGTTTTGGAATCATGGTAAGGTAAGAAATTTACATGCAGTGTGCACTGTTTTAATGTCAAAATACAATTTTTTATGTACAGAATGCAGTATAAGAGTTTGTAAGGTTTGTATTCTCTATAAATTAGTGCACTGCATATAGAAGGTATCACATAAAGATAAGTGCTCTCAGTAAAAAAAAATGTTTCCTTATCTAAATGAAATTGTAAAAGAAACAAGATGTTCATCCATGTTTGTAAACCTACTGCAGAGGCTCCCTTACTTCCAAGAGTTTAAAACATTCAGGATAATCAGAACAATATCCAAATATTCTTTTCATTCTCTTCATAGAATACTTGTGGAATTTGCAGGTAAAGGACTGAGTTGGATGCATTCTCAGGTATATGTTACCATTGCTCCAATTGTTGTTAGCAAATAGTTTATTAGGCCATGCTTCCACTCTAGAAACGAGCAGAAGAGTTAGATTTTGGTTATTTCATTTTGAAAATGAAATTTTTTATTTACACTAAATGGAATATAATAGACAGAAATTATGAGAAGAAATGAACTTATTGTGATGATAATGCTTTAGACATAAAGGAACTGAGTAGCTCATGAAAGTGGTGCAAAATGGGACAGACCCACAAACTTTGCTATAACCATAACTTCCTGACCAGTATCAAACCTCTTAAGCAACCCTAGATTTACCTCAAGAATGATAACTTTATGGCCTGTACTCTGTCTGTCTGTATCCCTGATGCCCATTTCCTCCGGGAATACAATCAAGTTGGTGGGCATGGCAAAAGTCTCCATAACTGGTGAACTCCAGTGCCACCTCTCAGCCTTTAGTGCCTCACCCATAATAGGCCATTGGTAATGGACAACTCTTGCACAGTGTTTCCAGAGGCTCCTACCTAATGTTCCTACCAACTACTTTTACCTAATATGTCAAAGCTCTGGAACTCTCTACCTTCTCATGTCTTTCCCAATAACTATGACCTGGCTCATTTCAAGAGACATGT
>JAYMFT010287803.1:0-10401 GCA_038088735.1 Panulirus argus | reverse complement strand
ATCTCCCCCGCCCTTCTCTGTCCGCTCTCCGTCTGACCTTAACTAATTATGTAGAATTCGATTTGGGAAGGATTTCACCGAGAAGCAGGACGTACCTTTTTCTAAGACTTCCATCGACTTCCTCGTCTTTAATGGCTCTATGGTTTCAGCCGTGAATGCAATAAACATACTTGCTGCCGGAGTATCATCCAAATTATCTTCCAAGCCTCGGAGTAATTAAATAGCTACCTCTATGGAGGTGGAGGAGGAGGAGGAATCCTCTTTGAGTGCCGAAATATTACTTTCAGAGGTTACTTCAGATACACAATGGACTGATTTCTTCATGTATGGAGCACTGCCATCACGTCTGGGGCAGCTTAGCTCCAACTACTTACTCCACTGAGATGAGTCTTCAGCAATCAGATCCAACAAACCTCAAAGATCGATCAATTCCCTCTTGTAGTACTTGTGACTTCCTCTATTCTGCAGATACTAGTACGGTCTCTGCTCCTATGAGATGTCTCCTTGTGTCTCCACCATGAGCAACTTTAGTTAGGTACAAACGAGAACAGTGGCAAAAATGATCCGCACAGAACTGAGAAGCAACATTAAAGCTGACGGCAAAGGGTGGTTAAACAGAGGTGATGGATGGAGAGTTAATATGGCGGAAAGCTTTCGATTCCATTATGGCTAAGACAGAGGTGGAGGAAGAGCCACCCTAGGTGTGCCAGCTGCTCTTTATACCAGCGAATGAGACCCATGCTCATAGGAAACAGCTGCTGACAAGGTAAACTGTGGTACCTTCAAGACACATCTAGCTTTTGGGAGGCAGACATTTTACGATGTTCATTATCTGACGTATCCAGTATAGATTGGAGGATATGGTTATGCCCAACACGTTTTAGTATCGCAGGATTGAATTATGACGTCCTCAAATTGGACAGTAGAGAATGAGTCAGATTCAAGAAAGCTATACTGACAGAAACTGCGTTTTCATAGTGTTCAACTTAACAAGGCTTTGTTCATTTACATATATGTTTCACTATCTACTTAGTTTCGTTTTCATATATCAGTAAACAATTACATGCGAACCAAGAGAGAACTGGAACTGGCAGTCAGAGAAGGTCAGAAAGGCCTCAACTTCCAGCTGGTTTGTGGAAGAAGATTATAAATGTCACTGTTGCCTCATTCGTCTTTTTTTAAAGTTATGAGCTGTGTTAAAGGTCAATATAACATTTACTTGGTGGAAATGTAACATTACGAGTCTTTTTTCATTACACAAAAGAACAAACATATTAAAAGGAACTTACCCTTCACAATCTAACGGTGACCTCTGGTGTTGCTTTGATATTTGCAAACCATCTCAAGAGTAATGAGAGTGCTTTCTTGCGGACGTTCTTTCTTGAATCATGTTAGTGGACGGACGGCTTGAGAAAGAATAACTTGTCTACTAAATGTCACACACACAACTGAAGTTGATTCAGATATTACATCTGTGAGCAAAATACAATAGTTTCACGAACTAGAATCTTCAAGGAGCCAGGCTGATGTTCCACAACACTGATTCTGTAGTACTAAACATAGCTCAGATCACTAAACATATCTATAATATAGATCAGAAAGACATACACTTCCTATTACCCACAAACTTCAGTCATGTAGAACCAGGACCCACTCAGCAGACTTCCAAATATCTGATCATAAAACATGGATGCCCTTACACTGGATAGAAACCATCAGAAGATCACCCATCAGATCTCATGAACTACGAGCCATCAGGTCACGAAACATCGTTACATCACATGGACCACAGATAACACAGACAGCTACTGAAACATCACACTTAAACTTTCGTCACTCACTTAACGTCATGAAAGATACGGATCCGCCTTGTATGTGAGATTTCATGATATGTATGCATAACATTTAGACTACATCACATACCGACACCTGCAGTGGAAACTGTCTCGTCCACTGAAATATTACCAGAGTATCCACACGGATCACAGGTACCCTTTCAGCTGCGCGTCACCCGACACAGCCTCAGTGCACACAGACTGTGCTCCAAATTTTCCAGGAACAGTTGCGCCCTTGCTTTCCGTACGTGTCCTTAACTTCATCCCAGCTGTAAGAATATCCATCGACTTTCTAATTTCCTCTGTTGGCGAGAGAGGAACCCGGCCATGCGGGCACGATGCTCGAGTCTGCTTCCCGTGGCCTCACGTGGGTTGCAAACTCTACTCCCGCCGCCAGGCAAACACTGACGCAATCCTCAACGCGCCGCCGCTGTAGCACCATGTGAGGCCACACACACACCAGCACTCAGCCCTCTGTGTTTGTGGTGTGCTGGGGTGAGTCAGGGAGGCTGGGAGTCCCTTGCAGCCCTGGCGGAGCCCTGGGAGGCGAGTGTGTGCTGAGGAGGGCAGGCAGGAGCCAGCCACTGTGCGCCTGGCTGGGAGTGAATGAGAGAGAGCGAGAGGTGGGTACCTCCTGCGGGCATCATCAGCGGTGACCCCGCAACCCCTCACGTTTTCCCCCGCCGCCCCCACCTGCCTCACAATCTCACTCGGGCTCCCTTGCGGCATCCGGCAACCATCTCCTGGTACCACACTACCACAACCAAACACAGAGTTAATGCTGACCACAACTACCACCAGATGCAACACAAGCAGGCAACATCCAGCCCTGAGAACCTGTCTCCGACAACATCCAGTTTTTTTTTTTTTTCGCCCATCGCTGCCACCACCACTCACGAACAGGTCCAGTTGTCTGTACCTGACGGATCAGGGGAAGGTGACTGTCTCCTTCCCCCCCCAACCACACAGAGACCTAGGGGGAGGTGACTGTCTCCTGCCTTCCCTCCCCACCACACAGAGATCTGTGGGTGATGACTGTCTCCTGCCACCACCACACAGGGACCAGGAGAAGGTGGCTATCTCCCGGCCCTGGAGAGATGGACCTGGGAGGCCGGTTGAAAACCTCATAGGAGGAGACATGTGAGGTGGACATGGGTGGGTAAAGTTAGTACATGAATAACAAGTGACTTTTAAGGCGAGGTGAGCGGGCTGGAGCTGCAGGTGCGGGGTGTGCAGCTGGCTAGAGCGCGGGTGTACAGCTGCACATGTCAGCAGTACCGTCTGCATGGACGGCACACAGTTTCAAAACAGCACATTATAACTGAGAACTGAGGAAGATGGGCGTATAATGAGTTATTCACTCGACTTTACATCATGTGTAAGGAAGGCTTCTGGTACAAACGTATCAACTTTTGGTACTATCGTCCTAACTTGTGGTATACACCCAGGCAGCTGTGTACTTAACACGGGTCAGAATGGCCTCCTAGGCAGCATTGTGTGTGTCTGTGTGTCTGTCTAACACTAAACATGGAGCGCATTACACTCATAAAACCCATCTCAACCTCTCTCTCTTACTGCAAAATTTTTAAACTTATATGCAATGTGTACTCCATGTCCACCCGTCCTCCCCCCCCCCCAAGTCGCTACTTCCTTTCGTCCATTACCCTATTACTTAAAGAATAATTCCTTACAGCTTCTCTTACTCTTTCCTGTCTTCGTCTCCCGTTGTGACGTTTAGTTAATCAGTCCCTCTTTGCCTCAAAACCATTCTCAGTGTCGACTTTATCTAATGGTTTACACATCTAAATCCTGTAATTTAACGTCATCATATCCTTCCCCATCCCAGGAAGGACAAGTCTATAGCTGCACAGCTCCCTTACTTCAGATACATTCTCTGTTATCCTTCCTTGTACTTCCTCTAGCAGATCTATAGGTTTCCTCGACTGGGCTGACCACAGTGGTGGTACATATCATCATTTGGGTAAAACATGTTTAAAAAGGAATACCACTTTCTGAACCATACACTTGGAGGCAATCTGAACTGACTCGCACACAATTCACCTATCTTTTACACTTTCTAATGTAGTGATCTGGAAACGTGTTGGATGCTGAGTCCAGCCTGCAGTTCCTGCCACAACGATATTCCTATAATTTGTTTTCTAACTGAAGACAGTTGTAAGCTATCCTGATTTTCATACATACTAGAGTTTAGTCGTACAACAGCCCATACTTATTAGAGCTCAGCAGTTCTGAACAACAGCAGTACTGGAGCCCAACATATGTTCTCTATACTCATACCATCTTTCCTTGTGGGGCCTGACTCCAGAAGAACATCTGATGAGGAAAAACGAAGTACAATAACGGAGGAGCAAGAATGAGGATGAAACGGGAGTTTGGCAGCTGACGCTAGTAAGGAGTGAATGTCTCTCTCTAGAGCCTACTTAGTACAAGTTAACCTTAAAATATCGGTAAAAGAAAACGAGAAACCAAAGAAAACTGAAAGTAAGAGACACTAATGCATTGTGATTCGAATCAACATTTACGGACCCAAGAAATAAGTAAAATAGGTGAGTTTTGTTGTTCGTTGCAGAACAAAATTTTCGGCTTCGTACTCTACCAAGAAGGCAGTTCCCCTATCAACCTCGCATCCTGCCTTCCACTGTCTGAATACCCTCAAGAGGACCAAGTTCTCTTTCCTCATAGCTGACCGAGCCAAAAAGGTCATAATAATGTCATCTGATTAATAACCCCCAGGAAGATCTTGAGTCACTGATGATCACTGGAATGTTTTGATGAGGTTCAGTTTTAAGAATTTCCTCCCAGCACCAGCCGCTGCCACTGGCAGAGTGACAGAAATCCTCAGCGTAACCGAAAGGTTTGGGTACAATTCTTTGAGCGGTTTTTCATGAATAAAGGTAGCGTTCTCAGTGCTGTGATATTCTTCGATGGCAAATCAGGCAAATTTAGGATATCCTGTTTGTTTCTTTTAATTAATACCTGATCCACCACAAAGGCCCTCAGTGTTTCTTAAGTCTTCACTGTATTTAACCCAACAGAAAATGTTACAAGAATTTCTTCTCGAATATGGCAACTGTGTAGCTAGCCACAATTCTAATTTGCTAGCTGGCTAGCTAGAAAAGACATTGCAGCGATTAGTGAAAACTAGCCAGCTATTATGCTAGCAAGCTAACTACACAGCTGTCAGATTTTCAGCATTCTTCTTTTTTGTCATTAAAATGTAAAGAACTAGCGAGCGCTGGCTATCTACCCAGCTTATCTAATAAGGTAATGGCTTTACAAGCTGTAAATAATGTTTCAGACAATTCTCACCACACATGGCTTCCATAACAGGACGGGGTACCGCGGTGAGCTAGCTCATTGGATTGAAAGATCAAAAACAAAAAACTTGCATACCTTTTATCCTGGGAGTCAACTTCCGTCTACATCGTCCTATTTCCTCCTCTTCTCTGCTATGGTGCGTCATGCTGGATGTAGCCTTAAGCTTGAGTTTCGCCTTATATAGTTCACGGTTCACCTATAATATGCGTGGGCCCCCAGGACGTGCTTAGCGTGCCTGATGGGTAATCGGCCCGGCTGTAACAATGGTAAAATCGAGTTAATAATTGTCGGTGTACACAGTGGGCTATATATAATCATTAGGAAGTTGATGGGACTATATCTCTGAAAGCTAACAGACACTTTACTGGTATTACGCCTGGCCTATCAGGTAGCACATTGCTAGAGTTAATATATAGTTCAGCCACTTATAACTTACTAAATTGATCTCTGTGAAATTCTTTTACTACTGTCTTACGTTGTTTGGACACATTATCAATATCTTTAAATTTCATCTGTCGTCCGGGCCCCCGAAAGGCCCGAGGTCCCAGCTGCTTTGCCCAGTTTTCCCGTCCTCTGGGTGGGCCTCTGGGGTCCCAGGCGACCTCTAAGCCAGCTAAAAGAAAAAGCCAATTAAGGCAGCAGTGACAACGCCTTATAGTCTACTGATCTTGTTCCATTCCCCATACACGCGTGTTACCTGACACGGTTCATTGTGATGGAAAGTATAGCCCTACTTGCCCTCGTCTGTATAATTCAGATACATCTGCTAATCTCATCCCGATCGTAGTTTAATGTACGACTGGCAGACCAAACGTTTCCGTTCAACAGCGAGCTTGCCTCTCAGGGAGCAGTGCGAGAGGAACATGCCCAGTTATCTATTCTAACAATTTTTTAATCTCTTATCATTGGGCTGGATCTCAATGGCAGCGCTTCCAGCCCTTCCTGTGGCAGAGTTCAGAGAACCGTCTGTACAAATACTCTGTGTTATGTCTAATTCAGCCAGGAGATTCTGCATATGTTTAAGAGCGTTTAAGAGACACTGGCTTTGGTCCAGTGTTGAAGCTGAAGACTGTAAGTAACTAGTTCCTCAGTTAAATAGGAAGGTACGGTGTGGTGTGTGCTGGAGTTATCTATCAGTATTATCTATCAGGTATGCGAAAAACGCGATTGTTTGGTGCTATCCAAAGTTTGTCATGTGAGCGGCTTGTATTTGGATCCATCAAGGTCCACTTCTTTCGTGGCGTACGTGCTTTAACAACAAGGCGGACACAACACTATCTGGATCACTAGACAGAAGCGTAGTCCACCGCCAGGTATAACTATTAGAGGCGTAATATCGTAGATAATGAAAAGTCTGGCTCCTGAGACTGAGCCTTGTTGAACTCCACTAGACCCGTGAAGCCAGTCAGGCGCTTCACCACATAATACCTCTCTCTCCATCCACTAGGAAGAACCATTCCGCTTTCCACGTCCAGATCTCATCTCCTGTGTCCTGAGCTTTGTCATTAGTAATCTCCTGTGTGCTACTTTATCGAAGGCTTTGCCAAAGTTCAAGGATATAACATCAGAGGGGATTTTGGAGTCCCATTTGTTATATATATATGACTAAGATATTCCATCATTTTCTTTAAACATGATATGTTATTCCAGAAATCATGTTGATGGTCGGTTATTAATATATTTTCTTCTAAGAAGTTGATAATATTGTCCCTATGTATTGTCTCTAACACTTTACCTTGATCCAAAGTGAGGCTAATTGCGCGATATTTTCAAGCACGTTTCTTGTCACCGTTTTTGAAAATTGGTTTTAGGTAAGCAGTCTCTCCCATCGTCAGGAACTTTCCCTTCCTGCAATGATCTGCATATTACGGTAATCGGAAAAGCCGACTCTCACGTAGCTCCTTTCAGTTTTGTGAGGAATATACCGTCTGGACCAGCTGATCTGTTCGGATTGAGTGTGTCTAGATATGTAAGTACTTCACGGAATTAATTATTCTTCATGTCAAATTCATCATTTTAAGTGTCCAGAAATGCTCTTTGGACACTGATTAGGTTAATGAGGTTCCAGGGCTGGTGGTAGCCGGGTACAGTAGCGGGAGATCCTCAAGTAGGTCAGTATCAGAGAAGTGTTTACGGTGATCATAAAACATCAGGCCTACAGGCCTAAGAGTCTGTGATAAGGGGCGCATCACATAACTTCCACCGAGTTATATCTACGTAGGATCACGTTCCGTCCGCCAGATTTATCTCTGTTCCATTCTAATCCCGATACGACATCGCAGCCTCTGCTTCAGTTCTTACTGTAGGCATGTTCATTGGTCATGATGCTTGATGCCAGAGTTACCTCGTCTCTCAACACCAGGTTAACTCTTGCAAGGAATCGTGAATTAGTACAGACTTAAGAACATCACTTGGTATAATCAGGACGAAGTGAACCGTTGGACTAAGACGGATATATCCAGTCTTTTTCTTTTACGCTGGAGGCTCCAGTCACGGAAAAAAGTCCTGCCGGGCCTTAACTGAAATATAGAGAGTTTAATGAAAGTGAAAAAGAAAAGGCAAGAGAACGTATTTACCCTTAGCCAGATTACATCAAAGTCTGGGGAGTCAAGGTCCTTGAGACGTGCTCCAGGTGCGTTGATGTTAGAATCGTGGGTGGAGATTATAGCTGGATATGAAAATCATTAGACAATCGAGTCTCAGAGAGAATTAAGATATTAGGAGAGGTACTAGACAGATGGTGTTCAAATACTAAAGTATTTCTTAAGCTAATGAGATGTATAGATATCTTAGGGAATCAATTGTGTTCATTACAATTCTGTCTCTTGTCCTCGTGCAAATGTCATCTTCCTTTATTCTTCACTGGAAGACACGAGAGTTTATCGAGTTAGGTATGATACAGGTAACTGTTTATCGTTATTATGGTGGCCTGCTGTCAACAGTTACTACGGCGCTCAAATGAATATGATAGCAATTTGCGAATTAGCTGACAAACTGTCTTAAGCTGAGCCCTTGTGTTCGTACAGTGATGATTCTGTTCCTCATCCAGATGTTGCTATACTGATGTGGCGAAAACCATTAAGTACTCAGGGAAATGGACTGTGTTTTCCTGTAGTGCCACGAGGATAGTAAAGAACCTGGATCCTCAGGCGGGGATCAGTAGGATTCTCCTTAATAATCCTGACCAATTTCTGTGGCTCCTGGATTTTCCTGCCAACATAAGGAAGGATCTGCTTATAAGACCTGCAGCCCTCATGCCTCTGCTCTGACCCGCATCTTGGGTCAAGTTTGTGAACCACGTCCAGGGTTGTGTGTGTGTGCTGCTGGCGCTGGCACCTCCGCCTCGGTTGCATCAAGTGGCGAGGACTGTGTGCCGGAGACAACCTCCGTGTTCACCAGAGATGTTCTCTGTGTTCACCCCCGCCCGCGCTCAGAATGATGAACTCATCCTAAAGTGGATGTCTTTTCCTTCGCTGAAGGCAATAGTTGAGTCAATCTCTCTCTGCTATAAAAGCGGCAATCACCCATAATCAAGTGTAAGGTTACCTCTTGCTTCGGCAAGTTTAAAGTTGACCTTAACCCTACACTACAGCAACTCTAAGATGCAAAGGCAATGCAACCTCCATTTCCGTCAGGTATTCTTTGACGTCATCAGCCAATACGAAACTGGTACACATCTGGCTGGGTGTGAGGCGGGTCCTCATCTGGGAAGCTGACCTTGACTAGGGAGGCAAGGTGCCCGCCAGACGGCCTCCCACACACACACACGCACACCGACCTAACCTTACCTGGAATGAGACGACCTCACCAGTGCTTTACCTGTGCACCGGATGACGTTCTGCAGCCCAATAGTACTTGACTAGTGCACGGAAGATGATGAGGCTGATCCTGATCATACGTCGCTGGACTGGACCTTAACAACTTCGACTCATATTCCCAGTGAGTCGAACTCACATTACAACTTCACTTGACATTTTATGTCCTTGACTGTAAATGATACTCGCTGTTGTGCCTTACACAACTGAGACGATACAGTCGATATGGCGGGCTCCACCTACACAATTTACACAAACTACAGTAGTTTAAAAAACTGGAATATTTGAGTTTTAACGTTCGTGGCCTTATCATAACAAAGCGAGTGACGTCATTTTGAAGGACCAATCAGAGCGCGCGAATCTCACCATATAGTTTCCAGTAGTGATTGATTATCCTCACAATCATCTGCCGGTGGGACACGGCCTTCGGGAAGAGGTGGTTTCGTGAGGCGGACGCCAGGGTCGCACGTTAGCTCTAATCTTACCATTGTAATTACCAGACTACACGCTATGGCGTGGGTCAGACAATACAGCCACCCGACAAACTCGTGTGACAATATGAGCCAAACTATAAAGGTGGTGGGCTGAGGGTCCCCGGAGTACTTGATACAGAGACATGTGTATCGCTGGTCGGGTCAGCATCCACATACCACGGTGACATACGAGGCGAAGGATGGCTGGTAAGTAGGCTCGGTGCCCTGTCTGCGTCCACACACATGGGCTATATGCCGGGCAGGGCAGAGTCCGGGTCATCAGTAATGAAGCCGTGTCACAGGATGTTCCCCCGACCACATCCGGTCTCAAGTAGTCTGCTTCAACACCCATTCTGAGCCTCCCACCCAACCACTCCACCTCCGGCACTGGGCCTCGCCCCTCCCCCACCCCGTCACCGAGCGACAGTCATCCGTCAGGACGGCGGAGACAGACTCCCTCACCAAAACACTGGCAGAAGACTTTCGCACGTTGCATCTCACGAAGGCAGCACCTGGAGGCAGCGGCCGGCGGTGTGAGTTCCGTTGATACTCAGGTGCAGATATTGACCTTAGAAACCCTGGCGGAGGCCTCTCTCCTAGGAGGGTGGAGACCTGGTTCACAAGTTGAACACTTACGAGATTTCGTTAAGAGGCGCAGCTGGCGCGTGGCACTTGCTATATAAACTACACGTTTTACACTAGTGTTGTTCTCCTCCGCCACGCATTTAACGTTATTTACAGACCTGGGTTCATCTGGCACTGTGTCTAGCCATCTGTTTAGTCTTTTGAACGTCTGGGTTCACAGTCCATCTATGTTTCGCGCTTCTTGAGCAAAACATCGAAGAGTCGCTCCATCTTTTCTTGCTGGGCTCACGAAGTTTTTTGTTTTTTGTTAACTGAGACGGCACGGGCAACGTAAGTCTAATCGAGGCCATCTCA
>JAYMFT010287792.1:0-10401 GCA_038088735.1 Panulirus argus | reverse complement strand
CTGGAAGTCCTCCCCTCCAGTTTCTGCTTTTCCAAAAAAGGAACAGAGAAGGGGCCAAGTGAGGATTTTCCCTCTAACACTCAGTCCTCTGTTCTTAACGCTACCTCGCTGATACGGGAAAAGGCAAATTTGTATAAAAAAAAAGATAATAAAGTGTATCACCAAAATTTGGAGCATTTGTGTACTTACTATGCTGTACCTAATCTAATCATGTCAGTGCAAAATACCATTCAAATTGCATCCTACCAACTGGCAAAATACATTCGAGTTCACTGCTACCCAATTATCTATTGACATTAATATTACATGCATCCATTTCTATAAATCTGGATGTCCTCCAACTGAAATAACTGCTGGATCAGAAGATTCATGTAGTCACAGAGACAATCTAATCAACCCTGACACCACCTCAAGCTCTCATCATCACTTTTTTTTTCTTTAGTCTTTAAAATGTTGTCTGCAGTACCTGTGACATGGTAAAAGTTGTTGAGTCACAGATAATTCAAGTGGCAATGGAGAAAGCTCTAGTGCTCCTCCCCCTTCCTCTCAGCAATCCTAAGTCTACTCCATTCCACTCAAGCAGTGTGTAAAGCCTTCATCATCGTTTCAGTGAAGAACTTCTTTCAGTAAGTTTTTATTATATACTGTGTAATTCACATCATGACAGACTGCGATAATGTACATAGGTGGTAAGTTAAGAATGTAATCCCCCTTTTAACATGAATCTAAATGGTTCAACCACTGACAGATTTTACATGCAATAGGATGCGTAGGAACATAGTCCCATTATGTGTTGATGCCTTCCTGTAAGGATGTATGTGTATAAAAAATTATAACAAAGCTGCGAACTTAACAAAATAGTGCATTCAGAACAATCACTGGCTGCCTAGTGACCACAAACACTCAACACCTTCACAATGAAACAAATATCCTCCAGTCAGTCCCACCTCAACATAAGCAGCACTCATTTTCATACAACAGCACTAGAACCCTCACACCTTAACCACTCAATAGCTAACCGCTAACCACAAATGGTAATAAAAAGCTTACCCCTACCTCATACTTCAGTTACCTTACTCACAGATCCCCTCCATCACCAAAAAAACATAACACTGTCAAAACACAGACACACTGAAATAACCCCGCAAGCACCAAACAACTGACCTCCCAACTCAGTATCAAACTTCAACTCAAGACATACATCCATTAGAAACCACACTCCCTAGACAAACACAAGTCACATTCTCCTGCTTACACTCAAGACATCAATCATTACTACAACACTACAAACACTATTTCAACATGTCCCAAGACTCTTCATGCACATGATACAACTACCATAGAAAACACACTAAGAACTTACAACTCACATGCCCTGCATTCTCAGATTAAAGTGCATATTGTTACTGATGTGTGAGGAAGGGGTAAGTCTATTACTTCTACATGGGGGTTGGTTATTAGTTATGGAGTGGTTTGGATTGGAGGGGTCTATTGCTGTTGCATACAATTGAGTGCCAAGCATCATGAGGAGGGACTGTATTGGGAGGGTCATTGTTTCACTGTGAAGGTGTTGAATGTTTGTGGTTGCTAGGCAGCCGGTGAATGTTCTGAGAGCACTAATTTCTGTGGTCTGCAGCTTTATTATATTTGCTTTTGAAGGGGTGGAAGACTGGGCAGGTGAAATATAGTTCAAAGTGGAGTAGATG
The DNA here is from genome assembly GCA_038088735.1 of Panulirus argus. NCBI lineage: Eukaryota > Metazoa > Arthropoda > Malacostraca > Decapoda > Palinuridae > Panulirus > Panulirus argus. The sequence goes on along the minus strand of JAYMFT010287792.1, from coordinate 8,695 downwards.
AACTGTTTGTTCAGGATACTGAGGAATTCTTTTTCTTGTCTAAATCCAGTGCCAGTTAGGGTTCAGCTGGCATTAAGTTTGTGTGTTGCTTTTGTGTTGATGACACTGTTGTCCATTCAGGGTGACTAGAGGGTGTGAGCTGGATTAATGTCTGTTTGTGGCAAAAAAGTGATTGAAGACTTCTGTGGAGATGCAGATATTTTGTTTCATATGAGCCACTGTTCCATCAGTTTATTGTAGTGCTGCATGTGTGATGTTGCTACTGTGGTGTCTAGGTGTTGTGATGTGACTGTGAGGTAGTTTGCATACAAAAGGATCTTATGTGAGGTCTGCCTAAGGTAATGGGAGGTCTTGTAGGAAGAGATTGAAGAAAGTATCTTATGAGGTGGCCTTAACTAGGGCATTCACACACACCTGTGCTGTCTCAGATAATGATAATAATAAAAAAAAAATTCTTCTGGAAACTACTACTCATGAGCAGGCAACACAGGGCCTCTTAGCATCCCTTTAAACCCAATACTTCTAATTTTCTTCCATGCCTTTTACAATTAGCTTATCATTATGAGTACAAAGAGCAATAATTCCATTATACTTGAAGTTTACCATTCTGCAGGCATCAAACCATAAACATACATTCTTTTTTCTTTCTCTTAGTTTTCCCTGCAATCAGATTTTTTAAGAAAAAAATACCAGATATGGAAACTTTATGGTTCTGCACTGATCAAAATGTAGTAAAAGAGGATCAATTACCATTTCTATATTTTGCTAGAGAATTCACACTCCTCAGGAATGCAGCTGGAAATTTACTATATGGTCAGTGGGTTAAAAATGTATCTAACCTTACAATTTATCTATATCTCTGATGTCCATCCCCTTTGCAAATTCCCTAATGGAGGTGGCCATGGTAAAAGGATCTCCATAATTAGTGAACTCCTGTGCCATGTCTTAACCTCTACTACCTTACCTTTAACAGGCCATTGGCATAGGGCAATTCTAGTACAGTATTTTCAGAGCCTCCTACCTACATTTTCAAAGATATTCATATAACAGTGGAGAATATCATGTAAGAAGTACATTATCTTCTTCAGCATTTCCTTGTCGATGTGCTTGATGGCAAATCTGGTATCAAAATATTGTTTGTCTTCCTCAAATGCTTCTGATGTGTTTTTTTGTAGTGTTTGTCTTCCTCAAATGCTTCTGATGTGTTTTTTGTAGATTAGTTTGGCTTAATGTTTACTCACAGATTACTTTTGCAAGGTGAATCTTGTAATTTGCTACCCTTTACAGAATATTCAGAGTCTGGTATGTTTTCACACTTTCCTAATTGCTGAAAGTTTCTGCATTCATACAGATGAAGATATTAAGGTGTTTTCCATGTCTTCCAAGCACACTCTGCATAATTCAGAAATAACAATGATCCAGTACATATATCTCCCAACATGTTTTCTTTACTCTCTTCCAAATTTGTCGTTTTCAGTCCAATCAGTCTTCTCTTAATATCAATTTCTTTACAGGCTGTATTGAGGCATAATATCAAAGGCCTTCTGATAATCCAAATATAGGCAAACATCCTACCAGTCTCTCATGGCCACAGTGTTTTTTACTCTCCTAGAATATTCCAGGAGATTTACTATGCATGAGTTCCTTCTAAAGCCATGTTGCTTCTTATCAATAAAATTCCTCTAAAAATTAATCTAAATGAATATTTTCTTATATTCAGAAGACCATTTGTGTCAATGATACAAAAAAAAAAGCACCTTTCTTAAGCACCATCTATCTATATCTCTGACACCCGCTCCAATTGGAACTCCCTCAAAGTGATGGCCATGGCAATAAAGTCTCCATAACTAGTGAGCTATAGTGCCACTTCTTAGCCTTTAGTGCCTCATCCTTAATAGGCCACTGGCAGAGGGCAACTCTAGAGCAATGTTTGCTGAGGTTCCTACCTAATGTTCCCACTGACTACTTCTATCTAATGCTCTTTCCAACTACTTCTACCTAAAATTTCTACCTAATGCTCCTGCCTATAACTTCCTACCTACTACTTCTATCTACTGCTCCTACAATTCTGCTAAAAGGCAGAGCAAGCACATAGTGCTCACCACAGGAAAATTTAATGTTATGAAGAACGAGCTGTGTAAGTTAAGTGTTGTCAAGTGTTATGTATGACAAGGAGAGACTATTGTTTGTGAACAGAATGCAGTAGTCCATGTGTTAGTGAGGCAGAAAGAAAAGACAGCTACCTGGGTCAGAAGAGTGCAACTTGATAATCACTGAAGAGCTGGATCTCTAAGCAGGTCACTAACCCACCCAATACCCAGGCGGGTAGTACTGGTAAAACATCTCCCTGGTCGATGGCTGTCTGCCAACCACTACACAGGTACTACATTTGCTGTTTTCAGTTCTACTGGTGGGAAACCAATCCCAAATTAACTATTACAAGTCAAACTAAAAGGAATGTAGAAGGTTTCAGCAAAATCTTTTATCAAAAAACTGGTACAGTCAGGTTCATGTGGCCTATGTGGGTGTAGTTACTTCTTTAGTCCACTACAACTTGTGTTTGGAGGTCAATACTTTCTAGGTTCTAACTTCCATCCCTGTCCGAAGGTGCCAGAGGTTATGAATCCTCTGAAGCAGAAATGCTTTCAAAACTTGCATTTCATTCTTTATATCTGTCTTTATCTGTATTAATACCTGCCGTCTGAATTCTTTGCTATGCTTATCTGATCCTTAACTGAAAGATTGCTCCTAATAAATTTATGAATCTCTCGATTCATCCACAATTTTTATATGTTAATGTTTTCCTCCTTTTTTATTTTACTATAATGATTTCTTGCCTTCTTGCATCTTATATAAGGTGCCTTACAGTGGTGTTTCTTATATTTTTTGTTCCATAGTACAATATATATCTTCCCCTTTGCTTTAAACATGTATTTTTTTACTGTTTTTGTACTCTTGTAGTAGCCCCTCTCTTTCTTTCTCTCTCTTCTATTTCTACTAAAATCTTTCTATAGTACACCTGTTCTTTTGTGCCTCTTGATCTTTTTCATTCTCAATGAATGTTTCCCATGTCTGCAAGGTAGCAGCAGGAAGGGACAATATCTTGATATCCTCTGATTTAAGTGTTTTAAGCTGCTTTTCCAACCCTCTTTTTCTCTTCTTCCACTCTCTCATCCAAGTGGCACTGTGAAGGGGTGCAGGGAAGGGCATTCATCCCTGGGCACTGGGACTAAGGGTGCCAAATAAAGAGACAGCTGCTCAGAAGTGACTAATTTCCATAAACCCACAGCTCATTAAAATGTTTATGCATGCCTAAAGTAGTCCTTATTTTTCATTGTTAGACTGTATAAAACACACTGGCATCTCACAGATGATAAGAAATTTAGAAATTTTATTAACACTAAAATGTGAGGCTGTATTTTTCAAGCTACAGAGAGATTTACGAAGACTTAAGTAATTTTATCTCAGATATACTCGTCTCACAAGAATACCAATCAGGAGAGTTGTGGTGCACTTTTAGTATATATCAGGATAATATATGAAACACACTGTTATAGAAATTTGATAAACCAGTAACAGACTTTAACTGAAAATAGTAAAAAAAAAAATATCCCCACAGCCCAAAAAACCCCCTTTTTCTGGTATCAAGTGCTTTTGTGTAATCAGTGCCCCTATAATTTATTCATCTAACAACTAGCTCTCAGATATCACATAATCATGAAAATATGAGAAATATAGTGCCATGGTAGGCAGGGGGCCACATAAGGTTAGAAGTTAGAAAATAAAATGTAAAGGGCACTTTCATTTTTTTGAGATGTGTGCAAAATCATGTTTTGCCTTAGGCACCAGACAACCTTCACTATGCCACTGTCTCACCTCCTCCCTCCTTCTACTCTCACTTTCATTCACATTTAAGCCATTCATAATATATCAATTTAATGTAAGCATGGTAATGAAGATTCATCACACACCAAAAGTGTATAACAACTTTACAGAAATAATAAGTAGCATCACCATTATGTCTACATTTATAAGGAATACTGTCTGTCACACTCAAGCTTTTCAAAATTTCTGAAAATTAATTTTCCTAAATTTTTCATATTAAATTTGATTTTCAAAATTAAAGTGTATACTTCTGATTTCTCATTTTTGCAGTATTCAGCAGATAATGACCATCCTATAACATGCCTGTGCATAAATTGGACTGAGCAGTATGGGCAACCCCAGCGGGGGAGGCGGCGGCTAGTAGGGGAGCGCGCCACGACGGGACAGTGACAAGTGGGTGGGGATAACCCGATGACAGTACTCACAGGTGATTGCTGCTCGTAACAGCATGGAAGTTACTGCAAATAAAGTAAAGGCTCATGAGCCAAATGTACTTTTGAGTGCCACCGAAGTGGACTCCTACTCTTCTTTACTTTGTCTATAAATAATCTCATTAATTACACCACAAAAATAGCTAAAGGTGCCAAACATGTTCCTAGGCAGAAAAAAAAAAGAGAAAAAACTCAAATGCCTGAATGGCGGGTGACATCGTGTAGCGCTCCGGGACTAGCGCGCATGGAAACTGTCAGCACTTACCCATATAATCTGGGGTCGTCCAGGTATTCCCTATGCGGCATGAAGGGGGGAAATTATTGTGAAAACTGAGAGCTCATTACGAAACTTTGATGGCTTATATAAAATAATGCATGCACTCCCTTCACACTAAGTTTATACATGTTGCAGTTAAGATAACTCTATTTATGAATTATTTACTAGTATGCTAAATCAACTTGAAGCCATATTAAAACTCATGGACAGAATTTCTTTTGGATAAAACATTTGTTAATCATGGTGTTTGATATTCTAAAAAAAAATCTTCATTTTTTCAAGAGTTACTAAATACAATATTCACATTATCATGTCTACATCAATGCCATATATCCTTTTTCTGTTAAAGGCATGTGTTATGCTATGTGAGATTGTGACAACTAACTAATTCAAAAGGAAGACAGTTTTTCAAATACTTTTGATGATGACTGTATGCACTCTGCATTGAATGACCAAAAGCTGTACATAGACTTTTAAAGTGCATAACATACATCAAAATGCTAGAATGGGCAAAAAATATCTAGTGAGTCTTAGGTGAAAGAAAATTTGAAACTGTTTTATGGACAGTAATAAAAAAATATTACATATCAAAATATAAAAATTATTTCTTTAAAACATATCAGGCAAATGAATAAAATAAATTGAGAACTTAAATGATTCATAATAAATAAAACAATACCTTATGGGTGATAAAACTGGGCATAAAGGAAATCTTTCCTAAAACATATCAGTTTCTAAGGACACTGATGAATATAACTGAAATACAATACATATATACTCAAAGCATACCACATGAATTTCAAATTCTGTATAAACAAAGGAGATCCTTTGATCCACATTTGCTGTTAAAATGAAAAGTCAGAGAAATATACATTTCAATATAAATTTACGTAATGTATGAATTAAAGACTGCAAAGACACACTGTAAAACATATACTGTATATTACAATACATGATATACCACCTTGTATAGAGTAGTTTTACTTACATATGGTGCTAAAAACCAGTAAAATCAATAACTAATAAAATATAACAAAAGAAGACCAAGTGTCATCACTGATGATGTAGTGCAAAAAAAATAATGATTTCATGCATAATCTTTTAAAGAAAACATAAGAAGACAGAATGGTAATTGGACTTCCCAACCCAAAGGCAATGAAAGAATCTTTATGCACTAATGTTATGTCTTAAAAGCATTATTTTACAAGGAAACTTTTGCAGAGAGAATTCCTTGGTGCTGGGATAGTAAATACTTGAGATACATAAATAAAATCTTTATAATATTATTCTAATAAGCCTCCTTTATGGGGATCCTGCAGTGACCAGGCTATGCTACAATTAGTAGCACAGAAAAAATGGACTCCTTTGGAATAATATGTTATTCAGAGAAATTGTACTCCATTTTGTCCATTGATGAACATACAACCTTGCTGTAGGTAACCTTTCACTCATTGCCTGCATAAGCTTACACCACAAGTGAAGTCACACTTAGTGTGGTTGTTTATTATCAATTGATGAAAAAGAGTAAAGTCTTGTTGAAAAACTTTTCACTCTACAGCAATTCATCACTTCCCAGCTACTGGATGTAGTGCTGCTTTGAAGCTGTATGAACTCCAAGATAAGAGGTCCTGGGTTGTATGATATTAAGTGATAATATACACATTCATTATCATTTATTATTCATTACATCAGAACCCATTTCAGAAATGGTCCCATGAACTCCTACATTATACTCAACAGCAGGGACAGGGTGGACTCCTTTGAAGTCAGAAGCTCTTTGACAAAACTGTACTCTGTTTCATTCACTGAAAGATGATTTTTCACTCCCAGCATAACCTCAAGCAAGAAGAATCCAGCATAACTACATGCTCTGATAACATATGAAATTTTCATGTAAAACACTTTGGTCTATTTGTAATGCCAGCATTTACAGATATACAGATATATTCAATTACTAAGGGCAACACAAAAAATCCTTAACATCTGGAAACTTGCTAACTTAATACCAATCCTAAAATACCTTCACATCAACTCACTCACCCTCCTCCTACTGTCCTACATCACTTTTACCCCGAGAATCCAAACTCATTGAAAAACTGATCCACAACAGAATCCAACTAAACATCCCACTCCCCTCATAAAATAGCCTCAGACCCAACCACTTCACAACTACCCTACACAATGACTTCATACAACATAGTCTATATGGCTTCAATGAACCACAGCTATCCTACCATACAGTACAAGTGGTAATAGACATCAACAAAGCATTTGACACAGTCCCATGCCACCTCTTCATACAGTAGATACTTGACACCATGCCCCCACAACAACGATAAAAGGTGTTTGGCCAATTTCATTCTAACCTACACCATCCAGTCACACTGAATGGACAATCACTTGTACTGAACAAATGCCAGACATTCTAGGAATCACATATAACACACATGACATTCACTCCCCAACACCAAAAACATCAAGAAAAACATGACAAAAAAGTAAATGCCCTCAGAAAAATACCTGGTACAGAACTGGACAGGAAAAAAAATCCCTTAGCATCCTCTACAAACAATTTATATGCTCTGTTCTAAACTATGTCTCACATGTCTGTCTGTCTACACCCTCAAAAGGAAATATAACAAGAAGCAAAAAATCACTAGCTGCTTAACAACAACAAAACATCTGTGTAATGAAAATAATATTCTCCTAAAACCATCCCACTTCAACATGATCAGTGCTTAATCTACACCCCTCCTACCAAATTCACTCCATAACTAACCAACAACCCCCAAATAGAAATGAAATACTTACTTGTGCCTCACATATCAGCAAGCTCTACCAGCAGATTCCCTACTCCAAACAAACAAGATACTAAAAACAATGAAATAACCTGAGAAGCATTAAACAAAAACATGACAAAAAAGTAAATGCCCTCAGAAAAATACCTGGTACAGAACTGGACAGGAAAAAAATCCCTTAGCATCCTCTACAAACAATTCATATGCTCTGTTCTAAACTATGTCTCACATGCCTGTTTGTCTACACCCTCAAAAGGAAATATAACAAGATGCAAACAATCACTAGCTGCTTAACAACAACAAAACATCTATGTAATGAAAAAAAATACCCTCCTAAAACCATCCCACTTCAGCATAATCAGTGCTTAATCTATACCCCTCCCACCAAATTCACTCCATAACTAACCAACAACCCCCAAATAGAAATAGAATACTTACTTGTGCCTCACATATTAGCAAGCACTACCAGCAGGTTCCCTACTCCAAACAAACAAGATACTAAAAAATGCATACACAATGAAATAACCTGAGAAGCATTAAATAACTGCCATCCCAACTCTGTCTTAAATGCCATCCCAACAGACATATATACTTTGGAATCCAAACTCCCAGGACAAACACAAGTCACACTTTCCCATCTATGCTTTGGACATCACCCATCCCTTCAGTACAACAAACACTGATTCAACTCTTTCCAAGACCCTTCATGCCCATGATGCAACTACTACAATAAATATAATGAATACTTACTGTTCATTTGCCATGCACTCTCCCAACTTAAACATACACATCACTCTATATTATGACTTATGGTCTTATCTACTGGACAAGACCCACTCCCTAAGAGACGCAGGAGCCCTATGAAGATAGAAGGGACTCCTGGGCCAGGAATTCGCCTGCCCAAGGATACACTACACATGAAAAGTCACATTTGGCAAAGATGTTTAACTGGGAGTACTGTCTGGTCAAAGAACTTCTCACTCCAAAGGAATCCACATCTCCATGCAACTGGAAGTAACACAGCCTTAGGCTACAAGAGCCTTTAGAAAGGTCTTGTATAACACTAGGACTCTTCCAATGAAACTGCACCGTGGTTGTTAAATTTGTTTATGGATGGGGTGGTTAGGGAGGTAAATGCAAGAGTTTTGGAGAGACGGGTGAGTATGCAGTCTGTTGGGGATGAGAGGGCCTGGGAAGTGAGTCAGTTGTTGTTCGCGGATGATACATCACTGGTGGCTGATTCGAGTGAGAAACTGCAAAAGTTGGTGACTGAGTTTGGAAAAGTGTGTGAAAGGAGAAAGTTG
>JAYMFT010287781.1:0-10402 GCA_038088735.1 Panulirus argus | reverse complement strand
TCTCTCTCTCTCTCTCTCTCTCTCTCTCTCTCTCTCTCTCTCTCTCTCTCTCTCTCTCTCTCTCTCCTGAATTTACTCTCTTGAATTAATGGCCTTTCTTAATTGAATGCCAGCTGCTAATTCTTCGACTCAGGGAGGTGCGTCTTTGAGATCAAGTCATCCCCCCCCCTCCCCCACCCACCCAAGTCGGCATGTAAAGGGAACTTAAGTGGATTTGTGCCTCAAGGCAGCATTGTCGTGCTTGCGGTCGGTGCTTTCATCTTCGCGGAACTAAGGGGTCTCAAAGGTTCGACGAGATGTGGTGGAGGTTCTGGGTGGAGGTGTTGGCTATGGGGAGGGGGGGGAGGAAGGTTGAAGGCGAACCTCCCTCATCACCCACCCGTCTGGGGGGAGGATATGAGCGACCCGTAACTCCCACGGTTGCCAGGGAGAGAGGAGAGGTGTATGGGCGTTAACGTGTATGGGAAGGAGTGCGTGTGATTGGGAGGTGTGTATGAGCAAGCGGCGAGAAATCAAAGAGAAAGGGATCACAGGGGACTGGAAAAGAGGGCTGTTGAATCCATGATCTCTGACGCCAAGGATGACACCCTGGGCTATGAGGGACAGTCAGAAGTCACGCTGGGTTTCCATGAGTCATGAATGACTTTACTTTTATGGAGCGTGAGTCACTTTCTTAAGGCACGATGTCATGGGTTAGTACTGAGATTTATGAGTCACCCATAGCGTCATGGTTCTGCCATTAATCAGCCATGAGTGACGTCTTGACTCATGAGTAACACTGATGATTCGTTCATGACTTTCATACGTCTCGCGTGACGCTCGTGAATCATGAGTTTTATCATGTGTGAATCATGAATCACGTGACGTTAATCTATGAATGTCTAGTGCTTTTCAGAATGTTGAGGAACGCCTGCGAATCAAGCCTCGTGTCCATGACTCGTGGATGGCCCTCACCAGACAGTATGTGATTCAGGAATCTCGTCCGATACTCCCGTCGCCATTAATCTGACCCTTTGCGACGTTATCTGAGAATTTATATATAAAATAGCTCTGAAGAGTTTGTGAAACTGATTCCCAAGCCTTTTCTCCCGCCAGCACCACTTTAATCCGTCTTAATTCATTTAATAAACTCGGTAAAATATTTATATTTTCCTCTTCATTATTTCCCCTCTCATTCAGCACGAACAATGGACTCCGTCTGCGTCCTTAGGCAGTGTGCGCCACGAGACCAGACAAGGGACACAAAAGAGCTCGCTTTATGAGACTATAATTGACGTAAACACCAGGGGCATTAGAATGATAAGCCGCGGCGGCGGTGGGTTTTTGTCGTCAGAAATGGAGCGGTTGTATGGTCCTCGCATAGGCTCGTTTCTCATTCACTTTGGACCTTAACTACACGGATGTGTCCCTGGAACTCGTAAGGGACTGCTTCCCCTGGCGGTACGACAGAAGAATAAGGAAAAGGATTGTGGTTTCCGGAGCTTCCGTTGGCGTACTGGTTTATCTTTTAAGAAGAGCTTTATCTTTTCTGGATTGGAATTTATTGCTGTAAAGCCTCCTTCAGTTGTTCCGAAGCGCCCTTGAAATGCAGAGTTATCTTGGGAGTCACCTTTCAGACTTAGAGGCACATTTGTGCACTTTTGGGCCACACTTCTTCAAGGACCCAAGGTCGCCCTCCACCCTGGCCCTTGACTGGACGCGTGTGCTAACGGAGGTGGGATCCCATGCGTTACCACGGGTGCTGAAGGGCTGGGCTGGGCTGGGCCTGGCCCCTTGGACACCGGACGTCACCGTTCTTGCTCCTTAAGATGCTTCGATGATCGTGGCCCTCGCGTTCTTCGTCCCCAGACACTCGCCTCATCTTCCCCAGGGAAGGATGTACTCTGGCATCCCGCATGGAGGGTTCAGACAGAAGCTGTGGGGCTTTCTTCCCTGGTGTTTAATTGTGCTTCTGTCAGTGTTCAGTCACTTGAGTTGGGGTTTGTGCGTGTGGGAGATAAAATACTTTGTAATGAGTTGGAGATCCAACACTTGATGAGAAGTGGGAGATGCAAAACTTAGTAATAAGCAGGAAATGCAGATTTTAGTAATAAGTGGGAGATGCAGACTTAAATAATAAGTCGGAAGTACAACACTTACTTACACGTGTCTGCTATTAACTTATAAATAGCAGGTCTAACCTGACGTGAATGCCAGGAATGGCTTCCAAAGGACATAGAGATTTTTTTTTTTCTAAGACATGACCCCAGGTGCAAGGCACCGCAGTGTATTGTTACCAGCGCGTAATGTCCGACTTTTATCGCTTGGACAATGTCATCGCTCATAGCCCGCCGTGGTATTGCGTTAGCGCGGAATTTTACGGTCCAAATATACACGGATCTTGCCAGTATTAACAGAGCAATATTTGTAAATTGCCTATAAAATAATATAATAAATACGTTTTAAACTGCGGGTTATTGGATTTTATATGGAAAATTTCTAATTTCGCCCCGGCCTCCCCGGCTGTTGAATTGGTTTTAATTTGCTTTCACAAATATTGCCACAGAATAGAACGGTGTCCTCATTTTTATGTGGTGTTTTCACTGTCATATTTCACTGCTAATGGTTTCAGTATTGTCCACTTTGATGATGACTTTGAATATTAATTTGCCATAAAGTGTAAGTGAATGACGAGAGTCGACCTGAATATATATATATATATATATATATATATATATATATATATATATATATATATATATATATGGTGACGGAAACGGTCTTTGTGAAGCTGTGGTAAGCTTTGTGTTGGCCAGACTGGCAAAGACTTGGGAACGCGTATCAGCCAACATAAATGTGATGTCAGGAGCTGCCAACATAGTGGTGCCTTATTCCAACACAAAACCTGATTTGTCCACCAAATGCATTGGGAAAACACTTCCACCATTATGAGTTCACACTTGTGCTTTGGAAAGATGAATGTTTTGGAATCATATTTAACTGCAGGTTTCTTTTTGAAAAAAACTCATTCATTTGAGGTATGAGTATTTTTAATGTGGTTCGCTGGTGACAGATCTCATATGTGAAGAATTTCAGCAGACTTGACCCCACTGTTGATGAACTTGGGCGACCTGAGATTGCCTCACAAGACGGACATTCACTTAGTGCCGGGACTGGAGGAAGGCCTTGAAACTCAAGGGTTTCAGCTTGAGACTCAGTGGTGAACGATACCTCCTAGTCATACATTGTTCTGTGAACCATGGCTTCTTTTTTTTTCCCCATGAAGTCCATTTAATTAACATGTTTTGTTCGTTATTTCTATAGCAAGGGAAAAAAATTACATAGTATCGTTTTCCTAAGAGAATTTACGTAAACGGTAAGAGAAAGACATGGCACTGCTTAAGTGGATCTGAATGACTTTGGTGGAGTATGACTCCACTTTTCAAGGATTAAGTTATCACTCCACGCATCTGGGTTTTACGTCTACATTTTTTTGGTCTAATCTAGTACTACATTGCGTCGACGAAGCAGCGTTGAGATTGCTTTTGCACACCATGTCAGATTTCGTAATCACATGAATGTATTTATGTTCTCTGTTGATAACGAAGTTATGATTTATAGCTGTCTCTTTCATGGAGGTTTGATGACGAAATTTTAAGTCGACATTTGAAATGTTTCTTTTTCATCGCGCTATTTCGTTATTGCGAAATATATTCTTATTTTTCACGTGATCACGCGAGCTGCCTTGCTAATTTCATATTCTTGCTCTCTCAGTCATTGGAGTCAGTGTGATTATTTAAAAGTGAAGGGACTGTTTGTGATTTGCCTGTACTCTGTGACACCTTGGAACACCCTCCAGTGATTCCCCAGAATGAAAAGCGTCATAAATTTTGAGATGAATGATAAATGTTAAAATGGATGTTTTTGAATAAATTGGATGTTAATATTGGCAACGTCTCACAGCTTTCCCCTAAAAGTTCTTAAACTGCTTGATGCTTAGATAAATTTCATTGTTTGTGTGTGTATGTGTGTGTGTGTGTGTGTGTCTGTTTGTGTGTGTTTATTTCAGCAGAATTATGTCAGATGGATGTTAATGGGTTTTGTACATGATGTAATCCTACAAACATTTTCTTAAATTCATCTTACCGTAATTTTTTTCCTTAAAGCACGACTTATATACTGTGAAACTGACTGAAGCGTAAATATATGTCCTTACGTGAAAAATAAGGAAAAAGAATATCCTCCCAAATTCGAGTCTTCTGCGAGTGCAAACTCCACGAGAAAATAAGACGGTAAGAGTTTGCGTGGTAGGAGGTGTAGGAGGAGTTGGTGGAGGAGGAGGAGGAAGAGGAGGAGGAGGAGGAGGAGTGGAGAAGGAGGAGGAGGAGGCATGGTAATGTGTTGCGACGATAAGTCCTAGTTTGGGCGAGGGCGGCGGACGGGCGGTGGGCGGCCGGTGTAAACGAAGACTGACGCCGCCTCCAGCGCTCCCTCCCTCCCTGGGCCGCTCAAACGCCTTCCTGGCTCACGGCTCAGATCACCAAGGACCCGAGGACGGCTTCTGACGTTGGCGTGTTGGGCGTGGTGGTGGGGAATGAGGTAGGTAGGAGCGGCGGTGGTGGTGGTGGTGGTGGTGGCAGTGACGGGTACGTGGCCACACGCGTTGGCAGATACCTGCGTGGACGGCAGCTTCTGAAGCTGCAGGAGGGCCCCCATATCATAGCAGCTGCTGACACGAGTCCGGCCGGGGGCCCTGCCGTCCAACCACGGCACTGGTGGTGGCGCAGATGTATCAGTCACCTGATCTGGCTCTCCCTTCGTGTCGAACTCGCCACAATGTGTAGATTGAAGTTCCTCCCCGTCATCGAGTGAATTGATGCCGCCGTGTTTATTTTTGCCTCACGAGTAGAGCGTGTGTGTGTGGACGTTAGGAAACGTGTGTGTGTGTGTGTGTGTGTGTGTGTAAACCGTTGCGGCGACGGATTAGGCAGAACAGCGAGCCAGTGGGACCTCGCTCAATCGGAAGAGACTCTCGTCGTCGCCTGGTACGTATCGGTCTAAGCCGGGGACGATGAGCAGTAAATCCGCCTGAATTAGACTCCTGCAGAAGATATGAACTTAACGAGTTGAGAGGTAGGCGCGCGAAGCCATAATTCATTCATGCGACTCCCGGCGCTCGTCTCGTCCTACTACACATCCAGCGGTCAGGAGGACGTGCTTGCGTTTCGATATGCAACAGGAGTCGTAAAAACGTTTTTTCTCTCTTTTATCTCTCTCTCAGAAGGTGGTTGGGGTAAGGCATCATTTGCCTCAAGTGGTAGTTACGCCTCCGTCATCAACACTGATTTTTGCCCCGTGCAGTTACGACACCCTCGGGGATTTTCAACGGATCAAGTGACATTTACACCCGCATCAACAGTGATTGATGCTCCCGCGATTGATGTTCCTGCCATAGGATGGCTCCAAGGCTGCAAACAGATCAGTGATTACACACTGCCTTTCGTCCTGTCTCTTTTCATTTATGGGAGGAAATAGTCATCTTGGGCAGGTGTTCATACGTAGGGGCCTCTCGTCTCGGCTGTGGTTTCCCGTCGCGTGAACAGGGTTTCCCATCGCGCCCAAGGTCTCCCGTCGAGGGCTAGGGTGCCCCGTCGTGGCTACGGTCTCCCGTCATATGGGGGCCAGGTTTCCAGTCAGGTTGTGAGAGGTTTCCCCGGCATGGGTGTGGTCTCCTCATATGGCTAAGGGCCGGCCGTCAAGCCTAAAGGTCTCCCCATCGAGGTTCGAGTCTCTCTCTCTCTCTCTCTCTCTCTCTCTCTCTCTCTCTCGACATTCCGCTGGAGCTCAAAATCGCCGAGTCGTCAGTCTCTTTCCCTGGTGGAAAGCCCGTTGCGAGGCAAGACCCGCCTCCTTCTCCCTCTCTCCCCTTGACAGACCCCACCCAGGCTTCAGGTGACCACTAGCATTTGGTGGCTGGGCTGGGCTGGGCTGGGTTGGGCCGGGCCGCGACGACAGGATCACCGAGGAATCCCTGATGATGATGGATCCCCTCCCTCCTCCTCCTCCTCCCTCTCGCCTCGCCGCGCCTCGCCTCGTCCGAGCAGCCCTCTCCACGTCCCCTCCCTCCGTCCGTGGGACACTGGGCGCATCTAAATATTTGATAGATGCGCGGACGTGTGTGTTTGAGGAGGCGCGTTGGTGTTCACGGCCGTGTAATTTCGCGAGATGAATGATGACAGGCGGGGCTTAGGCGCTTCACAGAGAGAGAGAGAGAGAGAGCCTCCCTGAAGGGGATCAGATTTTTACAAGTATCCGTCAGTAACCGTCATTATCACGATAAAAAAAAGAATGAAAAACGGCATGTGGGGGAGGGGGTTGGTGGGTTGCCGCTGCTGCTGCTGCTGCACGCCTGGCATGTATGTTATTACTTTCTTTGCTCCCCCTTTTAAGACGAGCGACCCAGCATTTTCCAACCCGTTGCGTATCGCTAATAAATCCATTCGCAGGTACGTGGTTCTTGCTTGGCGCGCCTCTTCCATCAGCGGGAGAGAGGGAGAGAGAGAGACATACGTCTTTACCGCGGGACGAGAAGACGACAGAGGCAAGAACGACTTGATCCTCGGAGAGGAGGAGGAGGAGGAGGACCGTCCTTCCTTCCCTCCTCGACGCTCGCCTGCTCCTGTGGGAGGGAAGGCGGCGAGGCAAGAGGAGGCCGCCTGGAGTGAGGGAGGGAGGGAGGCAAGGCTGCTCGCCCGCCCGTCCCAGATTGCGTCGTTGGTTCCAAACATCTATATCACTGGACAAGCTATATTTCACGCTGATGTGATTTAAGAGCAGCAGGTGTGCGCATTTCTCCTGATACTCTTGATGTGTTGTATTGATTTACGGCTCTTGCCGGCGGCGGGATGCTGCAACTTATCTGTTTGAGTTTGATTTCGCGCGCGACGCCTTTCTGCGTCCGCGTTTGTCTGTGTCCGTCCGTCCGTCCGTCCGTCCGTCAGGGCAGTTCTTTATTCTCTCTCTCACTCTCTGTCTGCGGTGAGCGCTACTTGCCGGTCCTGCCCTCTGGCAGGATCCGCTGCTAAAGTGCTCGTTAGCGGGGCAGGTAGTCTTGCACACGCCTCAATCACCGGCATGCTGTCAGCCCTCCTATGTCAAAACAAATAGTCATCATGAGATATGATTTATATACATATAATTCCCGAAATTGGAGTGGCGTGCCGTCTAAGGTCATGCTTAGATTGAGCGGTGCGCTATCTAGATGATGATGGTGGATTAATACGAAACCTTGTTTCTCAAACTACCATCCTCACACACCATAATCGTTGTGATATGTTGGGGGGGTGTGTGTGATGCGCCCTGAATGTAAACTATACAAGGGACGTGCGTACATTATTGAGAGGCATGTGAGACACCGTCCTCTGTTATTGGCGACTGACCGTCAAGAGTGGATTTATCTTCGTTTAAGTTTGCTCCACCCTCGGGCCTCTGTTAGCAAAGAGCCGTTGACAATTTGTGTTAGTGTGTATATGTCTATATATGAATACTTCAGCACCTCCTCCCAAGAAAGTGTTCTGGTGTTTACCAGGACTTCTTTTCCGCAGGCTCCCGAAGCCCATTGGTTGCGCTATTTCCAGCACCAGGGAAGTATGGACTCCTTTCCAGTGAGACGTTCTTTGACGAGACTGTACTCCCAAAAGTTCTCATACAGTTAGTCATACACAAAGCCAGGCTGCAGTTATAAACCTCACTCAACCCTAACCTGTAGTCCAACACCTCACACAACCTCCGTGTCTTCTTCCTGTCTACGGCTATTGGTATTCACGCGATAGCGTACGCCGGTAATCACCAGCTATCTAAATATGGATGCCATAAGGGCATTTGAATCACAGATACAACCAGCCTCTACCCCCTTATACTGAATATCTGATTGTTTTTAAAAGATTCAATTTTCAGTATATTATTCACGCGAATTATTGGGTATGATTGGAAATCACTTTGTGTGATAATAATCGCTCATCTGTACTTAATCATTTTTTTTTTTACGAAATCTTTTACGATAGCTATCAGTTCTGCACGATAAGACCCAAGTGTGCTTGTATCGTTCGTATGTATGGCATTAGAATTACGATACCCTATCGTTATACCTTAATCCTTTGTGCTTCTTGTATGAGATGTCAATATTAAGCTGTTCATGTAATGCCTCTGCAGGATAACCTAATTACCAATTTGTTATACAGCCCCAGTGCCCTCTTTACGGGGTTCATCCAACTTCAGCGCTGCATCTGCACTTAGTAGCAGGGAATAATGCGGACTCTTTCGGAATGAGGAAGTCCTTTGAGGAGACTGCACTCTTCTTTGCCGTCCACTGACGATGCTGCAACTTCGCCAAAAGGCGTCTCCTCCAGCCGCGGTGTAACCTCAAAAACAAGCGGAGTCCGGTAACGCCCGTAATTCCCAGTACGTTGTATGGCATCGCGAAAGCATCATGATTCAGCCATACGATTATTGTAGGATTAATCCCAGGAAGCTACTACTGCTCCACGTTTCCGCGCACCGTGCACGACGTTAGCCGTCAGACAGCACCTGATGTACTTTCAGGAACTAACTCAACTCACATTTTCGTAGCTGTGTCCAGTGATCGTAATCGCGAACAACAACAACAACTTTTTCCGTAAACGGGGTACATGGCTACGAAGTGACGGTCAGCTCTCATTCGCAAACTTTGTAATGACCGGCTAATTGGAAGCGACGCTTGTGCTACCGGGTAATGAGGGCCGTTAAAATGACGCACCTCTTTTATTTTTTTATATATATATATATGTATAATTGGATGGCGAGAGTCATGGCAATTCGTTGGGCCCACCCCCCACTCCCCTCAGCTACCATGAGGCAACGAAGGCCTTGAGGATTAGTGAGCGCAGTCTCTGGGGCCCTCGGTGCTTGTGCGGGGAGTCGTCAAGGACCATCCAACACACGCAGTGAGAGAGCGTGTGCGTGTGTGTGTGTGTGTGTATACGGTCCTGAAACTTCTCTAGCTGAAGAAGGTGTTCAGGTGTTCGTTGATTGGTAGTTGCAGAATGACGCTGTAAGGTCTCAAATGTACCCTGGCAGTCGAGAGGCAATTAAGTACGGGTGAACCACCCAGTCATTGCACCAATTCGGGATGAGGGTAATTGATGGTAATAGTTAAGAGCTCATTTTGTTTTAAGGCTCTTTAGGTATGATGATGTGAACCACCTGTCGTATGGTTGCTGTAGTTATCACCTTACTTAAAGATGCTCTTCAGTATGTTAAATGTGAAGATAACTTTTTGTGTCGTATATATGTCGTCCCAAATATAAACAGGAAGATGAGCAATACGGCATTTCTACTTGTGCAAAATGCAATTGATTATGTCTGAGCCACTAGGTTGAGACCGTTCCAATTCCTGATTCAGATTCAAGACTCAGAATTCCTCCTCTGGGGAAAAGGGAACCCCCAGCCACAATATAGTGATGTGATGTATCAGTATCTCTCTCTCTCTCTCTCTCTCTCTATCTCTATCTATCTATCTATCTATCTATTTATCTATCTATCTATCTTTCTGTTTGCGTATCTGTCTCTCTATCTGTATATCTATCTGTGTATGTATGTATCTTTCTGTGTATCTTTAGGTTAAAGGAATAAGTCCCCGTAAAGGAAATGGTAACACCCCTTGCCCCCCCCCAAGACTACTGCTAACTTTTCTCTAACTTTTTATCTATTATCTGACGCGCTGCAGCTTCGGCTTCGCGTACGTCGCGGTGAGACCGTACGCCGCACCCGCTCCAGCAAGGAAACCCCTTCGCGTCTTCGGCCCTCCTCACCAGCAGGTCCTCCTCCTCTGGAGGCATCCAAAAGCATTTCGGCAACCCTTTTCCTCCTCCTCCTCCTCCTCCTCCTCCTCCTCCTCATGCCGCCACGGGCCATCAGGAATACCCCGTAACGCGCTGCCTGGCCTTCTTCAGGTGTTTCAGAAGTCGTCAGGAGTTATCTAAAGCGTCGGCCATCACGGGGCCCAAAACTTTTCCCTCCACCACCTCCTTCTTCAGGGTGTTTCAGGGGCCATCAGGGGCCATTACGGCAGAGTGTCGCCTCCTTCAGGGTGTTTCAGAAGCCATCAGGGTTATCCAGGTGGCAGCCATTACTGGCAGGCTGTCTCCCCCTCACCCCCACCCCGCTCCTACCACTTCAGGTGTTTCAGAAGCCATCAGCGTTATCTGAAGGTGGAACCATTACGACAGAGTGTTGCCGCCGTCGATAAATCACTTTCCGGGAGAGGTCTCCTTGCGTCATCCTCTGACGCTTCCCGAAGATGTCTTCTTCACCTTTTCTCTGGTAGAAATCTTTGTGCGACCCATAGGGGAAACACTGGCTCAGGAACTCGACATATTGAACATAT
>JAYMFT010287770.1:0-10402 GCA_038088735.1 Panulirus argus | reverse complement strand
AGGAGGAGGAGGAGGAGGAGGAGAAGAAGAAGAAGAAGAAGAAGAAGAAGAAGAAGAAGAAGAAGAAGAAGAAGAAACACAAGAAGAAGAGGAGGAGGAGGAGGAGGAGGAGGAGATGAAGAAGAAGAAGAAGAAGAAGAAGAAGAAGAAGAAGAAGATAGAACTTTTCCATTCTGTTTGCAGATAGGAACCCATTGCACCCACCTGGGTGACATATCATAAAGGTGAGGATGGGTTAACCCACTGTATCAGCCGGTACATGAGAACTCTTGATCCTTCTCAGAACTGCGGGATCGGAAGGAACGCAATTCTCACTGTCGGTGGCTGTGGTGCGCGCGTGTGTTCTCTTGCTTCCTCTGCTCTCTCTCGGACGCGCGCACACAAAAAACGTCGGGAACAAGCCTTTTTAACCGCTTCTCCTCGATGCCCGGAGCTTGTGCAAGCAATGCTGGTGATAAACGACTTGCTGTGAAGGACGCATGGAACAGAATGTTACATGCTCGCATACGCTTGACGGACGTGTTTGGAAATTTCATCTAGAGGCTCCAGACGAACAATGATATGAGTGACGGAGCTCCTATGCCGATAAGTCTGAGCAAAGAGGCAGCTCCTGAGGTCGTTGGGCATTTCGTATGCTGACGGTGGATGCCATAATTCACAGCTAAAGTGGACTTTGATGCTAATATAATTAGTCCATTCTCCACTGCATGCATCAAGTCATCTCCTCCTTGCGTTGCGTCTGCGACTTGATCATGAAACGTCTCGATGTTTTGCTAAAAGGGAAATAAAAAAGTGAGGAAATATGTCCTTGTAGACTTTCTTATTTCCAGAAGAACTAAACTTGATCAATTTTTCCAATAAACTTGATCATTATCTTCCAAGCAAATCATGTGACGTGATCAAGCAAATTATAGTCATTGTGATTTTGATACTTTGAAACACCGAAGTGCCAAAGGGAAACAGAATAATATGTCTTCATGTACCATGTTTGATGTGTTGTTTACTTGGAAAAGTATAATCTTGTCCTCTAAACGACTTTTTTTTTTCTTATTAATGCTAACCATAGGAGTTTTGGTAACACCTCGTAATGAGCTGAACAGTTCAGATAAGTTCAAATGCCATTTCTTGTAATGTGAACTTCAGGTTTTACATAAGGGGTTGATGAAAGAGATTTACTCTCAAGGTTTAACGGCGGTAGACAGACAGACAGACAGACAGACAGACAAATAGACAGAGAGGTAGACGCATATAACACGAGTGCCAAAAGAGAGACAAACAGCCAGTCATGTATCAGGATGCAGACAGCAATGACAGATGACCTTGGACCTAATAATAACTTGTCAGGTACATGAAAACTGCAAGAAGAAATCTTGGTCGAGTCAAAGAAGGAAGATGTGTGTGTGTGTGTGTGTGTGTGTTTGTATGTTGTCGGGTGAAGGGGTACAGTGACGGGGCACCGCCACGGGGTACCACCACCACCACGAGGTGGAGGAGGGGGGAGGAGGAGGAGGGGGGAGGAGGAGGAGGAGGTAAATACGGGCGACCCGAGGTCCTGGCCACCCCTGCTCTGAGAACTGGTTTTGCAAGGTCGTCCTCGTCATACTGCACCCAGCCATTAGGTATTATTTTAACCTCCTCCTCTCTCTCTCTCTCTCTCTCTCTCTCTCTCTCTCTCTCTCTCTCTCTCTCTCTCGTCGTGCGGACTCATATGCAAGTAGAGTGGTAGGTATATGTAATTACGTTGGTAGGTACTTCCTCTGTTTGTGCTTCTGTCTGTCTGTTTCTGTCTTCTCATGGTTATGGACATCGTAGTTCTTTGGGGTGTAGAAATCACACGCACCATGGCTTGGGCCACAACCTGAAGCCACAAAAATATTCTTGCGGCAAAGGGATTATGTTTGTACGTACAATAATCCCCCCTTTAACGCATGGATTAAAGTCTTTGGTCTCCAGGAGAGTAGACTGGTTTGCAGTGATGTTCTTGAGGACGAAATGCAGTCTTTGGCGGGTTGGTTGTGTGAAGAATGACAGTGAAAGACAAAGACGTGAAAGCAGTTGCAGTCTGAATGGGAGGGCCGTCCAGGGTGTGCTGAAATAGTTTGGAATTATGGAGAAGATGAGCGAGGAAAGACTGACTGAGATGATCTACGTGTCAGAAGTGGCAGGAGGCCGGGGGAACGGAAGACCAAGGGGACGAAAGGCCAGAATAAAAGAAGCTTTGGGGTATCGTGCCTGGAACACTTCAGGAAAGAAACAATTGGATAAATATTGTATACGGGGAACGACGTGCTGCCTGTGGGATGATCTACGAAAAATTAAGTACAAAAGGTAAACAGCTGATTTTTCCATAGGCCATGGCTGTCATCGTGAACGAGGTTGTATCATTATCAGTTGACAAAAAAGAGAACTGCGTTGTCAAGTATCTCCATACCCTAAAGGGGCCTACCGTACTCTGCTCCCACGAAGAGCGCAGCCACGAAACAGCAGGAGCCCCACAGAAAGAGTCATAGGGGTAAACAACCTTTAGTGTATTGTTTATACGATCCGTCGTATTAAAAGTAAGATCTTCCCTGCGTTTGTGTGAGTAAACTCCGTCGTACCGCATTCTGTGTGTGCCCGCCTACGTTTTCTAAGTGCTGTCTCTAATTTACTTCATATTTTAGCTTCTACGTCACGGGTGCGTAGTCTCTTGCGTTGCTTCCAATATGTTGCTTGTTTTAATTAGTTGTGTACACAGGCTGACCTTGCCGCGTTATGGATGGCAAGTCTGTGGATTAAATATTTCTCACTATGTCACGTTTGTTGCCATGACTATGTTATGTGAAACTAATGCTATCAGTTATGTCACAACAAATGTTTTCGATAGACTGTGTTACACTATGTGTCAGAAGTATTAGTCTATTGTGTTATTTGCAAGTATGTACTGTGTGGCCCTGAGGGAGTGTGTGCGTGTGTGTGTGTGTGTGTGTGTGTGTGTGTTTGGATATTGAGGCCACCTTAAACACCAGGTGAGCTCATCGGGTCCTTGAGGCAGGCAGACATCACACCTGTAATAAAGTAAATCACCTCGCATGAGATTATCTAACCACGTCATGACATCAACCTGGACTTGAGCGATGATAAACGATCCGAGGAGAGAGAGAGAGAGAGAGAGAGAGAGAGAGAGAGAGAGAGAGAGAGAGAGAGAGAGCACAGCAGACTCTCGTACAGAAGTCATGGGAAGTTTAGAATCCACAGTTTGGATTCATCTTGAATGACTGTGACATCCAGTATACCGTGTAGAGGAAGACACAGATCTCATGGGTATCAATTAGAACCTTCGCAGCAGCAGCAGCAGCAGCTGCTTGCCAGTCATCCATCGTTAAGTCACCCTTGACCTTATCAACTGAAGTAGGTGCTCTCACGCTTAGCCGTAAAGCGAACGGGTCAGCGAACCTCTCTACAGTGAAACCTCGCTCTTCGGTCGGGAGAGCGAGAGCGCCGAAGACCGCGCCACTTCGATGCTTGGAGCCTCCTCCGTCTGGCAGTTCTTCCCGCCTTTTTCTTTTCCCCCCACCCCCCTTTCTTCGACGGCTTCGCTCTCGCTGAACCTTCTCGGTAGGAGTACTAGGGGTTGGGAAGCAAGCTCCAGCTTATGGAGGTTTCGACACTACTTCAGGTTTATTGTTCCGCACTTGGGAGTTACGGGCAGCGACAAAATACGTAAACACAGGAGCCATTATGGAGATCGTGTGTCCGCCACTCAATGCTCAAGACGTCTGGAGGGGTTTACGACTCTCTCTCGACTCAGAAGTGGTTGGTTTACGCAATGTCTTTTTGACGGTGTTAGTCGCACTTTGTTGTTCTCAAATCCTTGTGATTGTCTGAATACGATACGTCTGCGCCCTATCGTTTCCGAAGTGTGTATAAAGGACTTTGAAATGATGGGAATCGGATTATGTCATTCGATACTTTTCTCGGTCAAAGGAGAACGTCTTGAGAAGGCGTAACTGCGAGGGGCTGATGCGACGCTGGTCTAGGGGTCATAAAAAACTGCGTATTCACCTCGGAGATCTTTATCAGCGTAGACCCATATTCCACGAGAGTCCACAACGAGCTATAAGAACAACAATGATAATAGTAATAATAATAACAACGTTGATAATAATAATAATAATAATAATAATAACAATAATTATAATAAGGATGATAATAATGATAATAATAATAATAATTATAATAATAATAATAATAATAATAATAATAATAATAATAATAATAATAATATTAAAATTAATAGTAATAATAACAATAATAATAATGATAATACTAATGATGATAATAATAATAATAGTAATAATAATAATAATAGCAATAATATCACATCCAGTTTTCCTACCGCAGG
The DNA here is from genome assembly GCA_038088735.1 of Panulirus argus. NCBI lineage: Eukaryota > Metazoa > Arthropoda > Malacostraca > Decapoda > Palinuridae > Panulirus > Panulirus argus. The sequence continues at coordinate 6,018 of JAYMFT010287770.1, read as the reverse complement.
CATGGACCTCATGCTCTCATTAATCTCCAGACGATCTGAAATTCATTGTAGCGTAGAAATGTAATGTAAAACTTGAAGACAGATAATCTTTACATCGCTGACGATGATGTAAACAAATGACACACCCACTATTGTTTGGACTCCTGGTTCATATCCCCTTCAGTAATGCAGCCGAAATAGCACGCAACGTTCTTGACACGTTACTAAAGCTTTATACTTCGTTATAGACAGAGAATGAGGAAAAATCAGTCATGAAATGTGTTCATACCAGTGTCTCCTGTTCTATTTTTTTTTCGCTCATAGTGGCTATATCTTGTGGCTTTTGGGAGCAAAGCTGGGGTATAAGTATGAAGTGTGTCGTCAGAAGGAGGTGTGGGAGAGGAGAGGCTATTCGTATGTGTGTGTGTGTGAGAGCGTTTGTCTATGTATAGTCCCGGAAATGACTCGATTGTTTCAGTTTCATCACATGTCGCCAGGGGGGACATGATTCGCATTTTTCGGAGAGGCGTAGGTACTGCGGCAGCAGCTTCTTCGTCAGATGACGTAAAAGGAAGTATCCTGGGAAAGATATTTCATTGATTTATAGATTATTTTCTTTCTCTTCCTATTCTTTATTGCCTGTTGCTGAGGGTCGGTTGACAGCAGTTTATGTAAGGATGGGAGTTTGTGGTTGACATGATCATAAGACCATGTTGACACAGGCGCGGTGGAGGCTGACTGACATAAGCACTGCACGTGAAGTATTATGAGGACTGTAGTTGTTTGACTTGTCCTGGGGAAGGGACCTGACTGGCATAAAGACAGTAGTTGACTGAGATAAGGAAAGTACAGAAATGACGGTATGGACAGCGGTAGAATGACGGGGAGAGCATATACAACACACGAGACGGTGGGAGATCATTTCACGCGGGCGAGAACCCGTCTGCCGAAGGGCTATTGGAGGCTGCTGAGGTCCATGTTGACGAAGGCGGGGCTCCTGCTTGTAGCGGTGAGGGAATACCTGGGTGACGTTGACGTCGATGGAACTCGTCTTCCCGATGGTCAGGCAGGTTGGAAAGCCGATACCAAGGGGATATCTTGCTTATGGTGAGAGAGACGACGATTAGTTGATACAGGCGTCAGAGGCCAAGAATAATGCCAGATGTTTGGGTATATGTGTGTGTGTGTGTGTGTGTGTGGAGAGAGAGAGAGAGAGAGAGAGAGAGAGAGAGAGGGAGAGAGAGAGAGAGAGAGAGAGAGAGAGAGACTGTGTGCCCAATTTCATCTCTCTTGCCTATCGTCTTAAATCTTCCATTCATCATGAATTTGAGAAGGCAGAGAACAGATTCCTGGTAACTCGTTCTTCTTCTTTTTTTCCCACTACCCACTCGCGATTGAGTGTCAACAGCGACCATAACCTTCCAAACATTCTTTACAACTTCCTTTTGCTCGATTCTGCGTAACATTCCAGTGGGTAGAACCTTCCAAAGACCTTTATAGCTTCCTGACTCGTTTCTGTGTAACGTAGTTAATAGTAGTTTTGACCTTCATAACTTCCTTGCTCCTCCGTTCTTAATTGTTCCCTGTACGGATATCGCTTGAACTATCAAATTCATCCTTCAGCAAGCAATCTGAGAACATTGTGACATCACCAGGAGATTTTGAACACGTATCGTTTACTAAAAAGGGCCTCAAAAGTGACTGGAATCTCTTTTATCCGAGTTTCTTTCTTTGATTTCTTAAAAAAGAAAAGGTTAAGACATCATCATTAACAAGACTGAACACAAGGTGAGATCTCCTGTTGACATTGTCACATTGTTTTGAAAGGTTTATTGTCGAACAGGAAGATGAAACATTTACATACAATTCCGATGAATCCTCCAGCTGTGTCCTGAGTAATTTCCTTGAAAGTAACTTACAAATGTCAATATGTTGCTCATTGTCGGTATGAAAGAAGTAAATAGAATTAGAGACGAGGCTTTTGTAATTAGATTTTTGTGTTCTTAAAGCAAAATAAGTTGAAAAGAAATACAAATACAAAGGAATACAAAAAGCTACAGGCAGATGGGTCCTTTTGAGGCTACTGTGAAAAAAGAAGAGATGTGAAACTCATTGATCTATGAACGCACTATCTTTCATGTCTCAAGAGAACCGTATGAGACAACGGTATGAATCATGAAATATAAGGAAAAAATATTATTGTCCACTTTAGCAGTAGCTTATCAGGAACTGAGAATTCCAATTACTGTACCGTATTACAATTTCTCACTGCGTTAATGTATACGTTGAAGGATTGATTATTGACTGTGGAAATGCGTGTAATCGCCTCTCTCTCAGCTTCGTAATGGCACTCGTTCTTGTTTGTTTATCAGTACGTTGTTGAACGTGTCTGCTCATAGGATGGCACGTGGAGAGCGTTTGCGTCGGGGAGGTATGCGAAATAGGAGAGTCATGGCAATTATGTACCTTGGTGAAAAGAGAAGAAGTGGTGAAAGACTTGCGTAAGATGAAATGTGGCAAGACGGCCCGGATATCACTATTGAACGTCAACTGCATTATATCCTAAGACGTACCAAGATGACATGAACATTATACAGCTTGTTCCTAATGGCGTAAGCACTGTTTCCAGGCAAAGCGACTCGTAAAAGGTTTTTGAAGGTAATCACTGCTCCTGGGAGGTTTGGTCCCTCCTGCTTCGTCGCAAGCTCGGGCGTGATTAGCAGCTGACATTATCACGGCATATCTCAAGTCGCTCGATGTGCAAGCAATTTGTACAGCCCGCATGACAGCTGAACTTGTTGTCTCTCTGTACCTGACTGAAGTATTAGTTGAAGTCGTTAGTCTGCATTTGTATAATTTGCATATTACGATAGCACTTCGTAAATCATTTTGTCATGCAGGAGATTCCTTCCTCTGCTTTAGGGAGACCTTAACTTGTACTTTTGGCCGATGAAGGATATAGCTTGTCCTCGCAATTCAAAACCTCTCTTACGTCTTCTCTCCTTCGGGAAAAACTGTAGGATTCATGGCTTGACCTAGTGAGCAAGGCTTTACCGTAAAGACCTTGGGTATGAGAATCTGGCTTTGGACCTAAACTGTAAATGTCAGGCCAAAGGTCACGCAAGGCATACCCAAGAATCGCTTCGTCTTGCTCAAAGACTGTACCGTTGTGCTCAGTGGCTGTACCGTCATACTCAGTGGTTAAACCGTTTTATTCAAGGGAATTAGATTTAATAACCGAATTAAAGAATATTAACACCATTACCAAAAACATTCTGCGTAAAATTAGAGGAATGCGTACAAACTACACTCATTCACAGTTCAAGGGGATGGTGTAGTTGTTAGCGTTGCTGACTATGAATCACACACTTTTTATTTTCAGCAGGGTTTTAACCCATGGTCAACCCCAGCTGTTTATCCTGCTTTCGGAGTTCTCAATAGAAATTCTTTTTTTTGTTTCTCTCTCTCTCACTCTCTCTCTCTCTCTCTCTCTCTCTCTCTCTCTCTCTCTAAGACCATGCTGATTAGGGCGTTTAAACTACTCGTGCCTTCTCAGCTACCACTGAAGAAGAAGAACAACGCTTCGTTCTCAAAACAGCACGAAACATAGGGCCTACCTCGACGAAAGTGCTTTCATCAAAATGCCACGTCTCCTACAGTCGTGTGGGCTGCTAGTTTTTGTAGAGTCAGTAACTCTAAAGACAGGAAAAAAAAAAATATTGGAGAAATCTGCCTGATTCAGTCGAAAGTCGTTTCACAAGTCAAGGAAGGGAAAAAGAAGATTGGTACTAAAAACGAGCCCGGCAACATCAGAGGCTTTGCGAGTATTAGTAGCATGCGATTTGAAGATAAGCTTTTATCTTTTATCGTTAGAAACTTCTAAGTATTGTTTTGCTTTGAGTCATTTACTGTCTCTAGGCATGCCTGGGCAAGTAAAGAGATATATCAGACGAAATGTGTGTGTGCTCGTGAGTGTGTGTGTGTGTGTGTGTGTATGTGTGTGTGTGTGTGTATGTGTATGTGTGTGTGTGTGTGTGTGTGTGTATCCTCCATATATATATTAAGAGGTTAACGAGGCTTGACATTGTCGTTGGACACTGCTATTGCACTGCGGAAATATTCTCATCCTGCGTTAGAAGCAGGAGACATGCTCTCACACACTAGTTCATGACTAATACATGGGATGCAAAGGTGGAATCTTTTTTAGATTGTAGGAAATCAGTAGCGTCATGAAAGACCATTAGTCTAAATTTCCTGCTCCTGTGTAAATGGACGATGGCTTTGTTGTTTCTTGAGAAACTTCTTCTGGTTACCTTTATTTCTGGTAAATGGCCTCAACTTATCGATAACAGAAGTCAAGTTATCAACAGTGACGTTTTAATACAAACAAGTGATCGTTGGGTTATTAGGGAAGTAAAAATACGACCCATGTATCTATTACTGCGTGTATCAGAAGGCGACTAACACAGGTGCAGGAGAGAGGGAGACTGTAAAATGTTCCCACCTGTATTACCACTTTCTAAAAGCATGAACGGAGGAAAGAGTCAATAGAGGACGCCTCCGCAAAGGCTCAGGCTGGAGTGTCTGAATGTGTGTGTGTGTGGCTATAAACAAGATGAATATTAGATGGATAAGTTATATACCTGATGACAGAAATCCCTGGGTGTTCTGGCACTAAACGAAGCTAAGTTGAAGGGGAATGTTCGCAGAGCGAAGCCTACGTAGGACATGGGAAGAGGACGAGAGCTTGACGTAAGGGTGGTACAATCTGATGAGGATTGAGCTATGGGTCTGTGTCAAACAGTTTAAACTAGGTAGGTAGGTAGGTAGGTAGGTAGGTAGGTAGTCGACCACGAGAGGTGACTGGTTATTGGTGTTTGAGTACCAGCAACGAAGAGACGTAGAAAAGGAAATATTGAATGCATTTTGGGAGGAGATTAATAAGTGCTTCGGTAGTTTAAATGTGAGGGATCGAGTTCGTAGTGCTGTGGAATGTGGATGGAAAGATGGGTGATGTGGGCATTTAAGGGTACAACAGAAGGGCATAAGATCCCTTATGTAAATCAAGAAGGGATTACGCCTGTCGAGTTTTGTGCTGGTAGAAAGTTGGTCAGAATTACTTGGATCTAGAAAAGGTACATATACAAGCATACGTGAGTGTGTGAGGTTGAGGGCTAATGGGAGGTAATGGATTATGTGGTAACCGAGAGGTTTGCAAGGGGAGAGGTTGTTGGATGTGAACGTGCTGATAAAAAAAAAAAAATTGGTTTAAAAAAGAGCTTGGAAAATTGGCTTGTGGGCAGAAATACCAGGAGAAACTGGTATGAGGGAATGGGAAACTATGGGAACTGAAGTGGAGTAGATGGTATTTAGGGAAGCAGTGCTTGCATGCAATGAGACCTAAATATTCAGTAGGGGTGAGTGAGGTGTGTGTGTGTGTTAGATAGAAAGAACTGGAGCTACTTTGTGACATGGAGGGGCGACTTGAACCGGACATATGAAGCGGTGTACGTGAACCATGGAGTATAGTGTATGGAACTTGGCTGCGGATTCCTGGAAAACCATGATATCTGTGCATTATACATGGCAGCTAAAGTCTGGAAGCGTCGATTTGAGATCGTTCGTTCCCCTGTCCCACTTGCTGGAGAGAAGAGAAGGCGATTTCCGGATAAGAGAAGGGAATGAAGGATTATTCTTCAGCAGAAAACGAGCCCATCCGGGGAACGGATGTGCCAGTTAGGCTATCGACTTAATGACCTACTCCTTTGTAAACCAAGACATAACAATGGATGACCTGAAATGACAGGGGAATGAAATGTAAGTACCAGACAGTGACCTGTGTACTTAATTGATAACCTAGATTTACCAAAGAATGGCATTTGGCTATTGAATTGATCGGGTAATTGCTTGTGGCTTCTTGCACAAAATGTTGATATCAGATTTGACCTTTAACTACCTGTATGTAACTTTTGAACACAGATCATCTTGTCTAGCTGGTATAGGTATGAAGGGAAAATTTTAAACAAGACACACTGATAT
>JAYMFT010287759.1:0-10402 GCA_038088735.1 Panulirus argus | reverse complement strand
TATATATATATATATAAATATATATATAAAGGAACATAACGCTACGTTCCAAGTCGATCTGTCGACTGTTCCTGAGATGCGGACGGACCCACACACACTTCCTGCCAGCAGTTCCCTAAACATCATAAGAATCCGGAGCGGAATTTCGGGAATGCAAAGTTATGAAGCCAGACCGCTGGCGTCCCACTGCGCGCGAGTCAATCCCCCTGACATTTTTCAGCAGATATCGGGGGGGGGGGGGAAACCTCTTTTGTATTTTCATTCCTTACCTCCAAAAATAGCAAGTTCGTATCGGAATTTTTTTGTAAGACAAAATGATGTATGCGGCCCTGAACTGTCTTTATCTAGTTTCAAGTTGATTTAGTTCACGGATTTCTGAGGTCTGAAATGTTAACAGAAAGAATGGAAACATGGAATATGAATCACAGATATTACTCTATCATTACGGACATTACTCCACCATCTACAACTTCGTGACCTTACGAGCGTCTTCCGCGAACCACTAATATAGCACTTTTGGATGGAATCTACTGTTCTAAAGCACAGTTTTATTTTCACTTGTATAATATGTGTAATGAGATAGATCAGGTCTCTGGCATATACCAGATCCTTTTCGTCATTTGTCCTCAGTCTGCTGATCCACACAATTCTTCCTCGCTACGTGTCTCTGTGTCCACACCATCGCTCCAGCCAAGCAATAAATGTCGCCTCCCTCCTCCTGCCGCGTCAGGACGGCGGTCGTCCGTCCAGTCTCTACTCTGACGAAGGGGTGGTCGCCACGAATAGGCCTAACCCTCTGATGACCAGCCCTAACCACGTCGTCTCCCACAACACTCACTTCACAACCTCTGATCCACTGAGGGATGTTGTAATCAACATCTTCAGGTGATATGACCCAATACTTAAACATAAATTCCTCATGATACTCGGCCATCTGTGTACACGTCATTAAGCACTGGCTTGGGCGGCTTTGCCACTTCAGGAGGTGAGGGCCCCACGAGGGAAAAACTCCCTCCTCCCCATACAGTAGAAATGGGTAATCACACACATATCCCAAAACCCCTTTTGCCCACGATGCAATTACCATTTAGAAGACACTGAGTAATTTATGACCCAATTGCCGTGCACATAGACGCACACACATCACAACACTTCATGACCTGTGGTCCCGACCGGTGGACGTGGCCACCTTCACGAGAGCTGCAGGATCCTCATAGCCATAGAAGAGGGACTCCTGGGTCAGGAGTTTTATGATTTTACAATATGCTGGTATATGCAAAATTTCAAATAATGTCCCAGTAGAAAATACGCTATCGAGGCAGATGGCGTTGAACCTTCCCAGCAATATGACTGGGAAACGGGAAAAAGGAATGAGGGAAGAGGAGGGGCTGATAAAGAGGGAAGAAATAAAGGGACGAAAGGAAAGAGAGAGAGAGAGAGAGAGAGAGAGAGAGAGAGAGAGAGAGTGAGAGTATTCCATACATACACAGACCACACAGGACCCAAGCGAGGCAGTCTGGCCTTAACACTCCCTAAAACATATACATTTCCCTTAAATGCACTTAACGGCGAGATTCTGTAAAGGGCAGGAGGGCTCGAGAGCGTTGCCCTCACCGCGGGAAAAGGAGAGAGGAAAACGAGTGACAGATAGCATCATATTCTCATTTTACAAAATGGCCTGATTTCACTTAACCCCGAAAGCTCCAGATAATCGCGTTCGAGAATAAACCTGAAAGGGAATTTGCGGCGGTCGTGAATGGCTGGGCCTGTAAGGGCCTCCCGCGCAACCCGGTGGGGTTTTCAATGGCTATCTGTTTAGCCTTTGAAGTCACAGACCAGCGCTGCTGCTTACGGGGGCTCTCGCGCGAGAGGCAGTCATTCCCCGCAGAGCCGAATGTCTCTAGCTTGGAATTAAGATAAAAAGGGAAATACAGTTTATAGAGAATCGTTTGCTGTAAATGTTGGTCATATCATTCCTTTTACTTGTTTTTGCTCAACTGTGAATCTGCGAGCACAAAGATACGACCTTTGAGCACGACGGTGGAACTATATGAGAGCGTGGGTGACTCAAAAAAAAAAGATAAGGACAGGTTAAGGTCATGTCATCATACCCAAGGGTCGTATAGTCGTGCGGTATAAGTAACAAGAAGCAGCTGTGACGTGCGACACCTATCACGTACAATCAACTCAACCAACGGCCTTATATTTATCTTTGTACTGTCCAAGGCTCCAGTCACGGACGAAAGCCAAGGCTCAAGTGGATGATGAAAAAATGGCGGAGGGGGGGGAGAGAGAAGGGGTACTTCAGAGGAAAATAAGGAAGGAAAGAATTTTAGAAGAAATGGCAAACCTGTTAAAAGAAAGGGGGAGCCAGGCTAGTTAGAGTTGTTAGGAACGAGGAAAGAGTTCCAAAGCTTAGCAGTGTAGGGGAAGAAACAGACATCACAACGACCCACCTTTAAACTGTCAAGGCCATGCAGTAATCATGTGAAGCAGTGGCTTGCCCGGTATTACGTGATCTGGATAATGGAAGGGACACAAAAGCAGCTTTTCTAAACTGTAAACTCGCGTGATCCCGAAACAGACCATTCAATAAATACAGCTGTCTTAAATTTCAGACTTGATGAACTCCGAATTCCAGCTGGGTAATGATGCTGCTGTGTTGGTGGGGAAATATTGGCGCGTGTGTAGGTTGAGCTTGTTACCTGCTTCGCCCGAGGCCCGAAGCGTGGCTAGGCTTCCCGTCAAATCCTATTTCGCTGCCGCTGTTATTTGTTATTTGGTATTACTTCTCGAATACGTCAGAAACTGAGTCACAGACAAAAGCGCCCTCTTTAAGGGTCACGAAAAGAGCACCTGGCTCTGATTCCAATCCCTCCTCCTCTCTCTCTCTCTCCTGCATTTACTTCTGATCTGCCAATCAACAGCACACGACTACAAGAGAGAGGACAAGATTGGAACCAAAGGCAGGCGCTCTTTTCGTGACTCAGTTTCTGACGTATGTATTGCTCGTCTCTGTTATCCATCCATGCGTCTCCAAGCCATCAGTCCCTGACCGGCGGGGTCAGCAGCGGGTCTGAGCTCCTGATGCGAAACAGAGTCTGGCTCTGTACACTGTGGAAAAAAGAAACATGTCCCACCACAGCTACGTTCCACTGTTCTACAAACCTTATATACATAAAACTGTTGTACTAACACGCTATACGGAAAATGAGTATCATAATTGTATTTCAAAATCTGCAACTGTTGCATCCACGTAAGTTGTGGCTATATGACCGGTGATTCAGATAAAACGTGAAACTTTGGGACATGGAAGAAAAGACAAAGAAAATCTCCACAGATGATGATGGGTAAAGTTTTGTCTAAGCATGTGTGTGTGTGTGTGTGTGTGTGTGTGTGTGTGTGTGTGTGTGTGTGTGTGTGTGTGTGTGTGTGTGTAAAAACCTATATCTACATACGGGTAACTCTACACTCATGGAGCCAAATGTCTTCATCGGACTCTTCTATCAAACAATTTCGTCAATTTACTGCATTCACTTCGTCTTAACTTAGGCTTTCAATTCGTCCACAGCTCTTAGTGTCACGTAAGGTATCTTTAGGGACACACTGTCCGTCTCCCTTTTTTTCTGTACAGTCTCCTATTCTCTGGCTGATCGCCTCCTCCCAGTTTCGAGGAGATTGCTTAACATCACCAACATCAGATCCATTGTGGAAATTAAATCTTGTATTCATTTCTCTAACATCCCTCCCTCCTCCAATACGGTCAGGGATAAGATTGTCATCCTCTCTTCCTGCAGCTAAGCTCCCTCAAATAAAGGGGAGGGGGGAAGGGAAGGGGAAAGGCCGTCTAAAGTCGAGGACCCTTGCAAGGCTAAAGGCCTGATGAGCCTTCCGCAACAACAAGCCCTTACTTTAGGTACTGCCTTTCCTGGCCATCCTTAGAGACTCTTCGCCAGGGTGATGTGACCAAACCTCTGACGCATAGTTAGGTGTATGTACGTATGTAACGAGTCAAGAAGGGAAAAAGACAATAACGCTTCAGGTATTCTTGTAGCTCCCTTGCATGCAATTAACTTCAGCTGTAACTTGGAGATGATAAACTGTTCATTAATTTCAGACGTAACTCTTCTTGATCACAGATATCGACCAAACAACAGGAGATAACAATGTCTCCCCAAGATATCCACGATAAATACGTCTCGCGCTTGGCAAACACATAACTAGAACATATAACTCAATCAGAACTTCAAGGACAAGTTACGATGGCATAACTAAAGAGCCGGAGGAAACGAAAGCACAAGTTAAACTAGAAAGAATTTAAATTCCAGACATCACTCTCAGATGTCTCAGTTGTTTATATCACCGCAATCGAGTCCAAGAAGACATACAAAAATACATGCTATCTTTTTTTGACCTGGCCTTAACGATCACAATCCAAACTACGCATCGAAGTTAAATTTCAGAGAAATTTATTCCAGTCCTCCCTAATGGACTATGGATAAAGAATTACCGATGTTTAATAGGCTAGGGAGACCTATTTTCGGTGGGATGCTGGAGCGCTTAACATTACCCATCGGCGTACGAAGCTGCAGTACGTGAAGAGACATCAAATATTGGCCCAAGGAATGAATTTAGACGTAATTTGGATTCGTATTCACGCATGCGTATACTTACGAACGCTGACGTGGACGCCAGGAAAAGACAGAATAGTGTTTTCTTAACTTTGTCGAGGCGAACTTGAAAAAGATAATCAGATTATCCAGTTAAGGGAATGGATACTCCCATTCTTAGACAGCCCTATTTTATCTCATATCCTCCGCACTGTTTCTTAATTATCATTTTCAAGTATTTTTTCTATCTGTAAAACATGACAATAACGAGTGTAAATCCCAAATGAGACCACAGCTACAAAGATTCCGGCACTGGGAGGAACAACCGATATTCAAAATAGTGTGAATGTGAATACAGAGGACTTCTTGCATTCCCTGTCGCAGTGGTACGTACACGCATGCTTAACAGAGACGTCAGTAATCTGTACACTTGCCATCAGGTCACCCGCATCCATGGTAGTTCGACACCAGTAGCTGGCTGTCTCTCATCGTGCCTCAAAAGTGGTGGTCGTCACGACTCAACTCCTTGGAACACGACTGTTACGATCCCAGACCTCAGAAGCGGTGGTTGTCACGACTTAACTCCTTAGAGCGCGATTGTACAGCCTCTTACCTCAGACGCGGTGGTCGTCACGACTTACCTCCATAGAGCACGGCTGCGCGACCCCACAGGACCATGACTGCCCTGCGGACTGTGACCGCGACCCTTCTGGGTAAAAGACAAAAGACCAACACAGGCCGCAGCGTCATGTCGTGCCCGAATGGGGGGTCGTACACAAGAAGTTACTGTGTTCGCTCTTCGGCCTCATCCCCACGACCTCGAGTGACATACACGCACGGTAATGAGCGTATGATATTCACGAAGGGCAGCCGAGACTGATGGGACCCCAGTGTCATCCCACACACTCTAGCGTCCTCAACACCCTCCTTTTCTTAAAACCACCACCCTACCCCCCTACCCCTACCCCCGCACCCACGCACCCACGGAGGCTGCGAGTGTGTCTCCCACTTAACACACACACACACACTCTAACCGCGTTCCCCAGTCTCCGTATAAACCTTCAAGTCTTTACATACCGACCGTTTATCACTCGTTCTCTTGCTTCTCCTTTACGCTTTCTCTCTCTCTCTCTCTCTCTCTCTCTTCATGTCCAGGTAAACGCTTATGAATACCAGGGTATTGAAAACTGTGTCGCGTCATTTTGGGAGCGCCGTTGTCAAGCGTTCTCTCGCTGCCTTTGAGTACGCCGGTATATAAACGCGTTACAGTTATTCCACACTCGACGGGTTTTGACGTCCTGCTCTCACGCGATTATTCACACCATGCCTGACGGGCCCGCAGGATGATCTTGGTTTGAAATGTCACTAGTTCAGTTTCTGTTTAGGGATTGCGTTCGCTGAGATATTAAGCGATTAGACCTGAATACTGTCCTTCACCGAAGGATATATATGAATATATGTGTGTGTGTGTGTGTGTGTGTGTAAGACTGATCATTTATGCAACCCTTGGATCCTTTTTATGGGGCTTCTGCAGCCTCAAGGATGGGTTCCAGGGAAGTAATGGACTTCTTTAGAATACGAGCAGACCTCCCTGACGAGGCTGTCCAACTTTTCGTCCACACTGACAATGGCAAAGCCTCACCCAAGGAGACTTTTCACTCAGTGTAACCAAATGCAGAAGTTTGGTGAAAAACACACACACACACACACACACACACACACACACACACACACATATATATATATATATTGTTACAAGGAAACACAAAGAAAGCCGATAATAACACAAAACATAACACTCAGACCAACCTCTGGTTGCCTAGCCATCACAAGCACTTTGCACCAACACCACGAAACCTAGATTCTCTTAATACAACCCCACCTCAGTATGCCTGGCACTCTGGTCTCTCCAACAGCACTAGACACCGGCCTCTCATCCCAATCATTCCATCACTAACCACCAACCCCAAAGAAGAAATCAATAGCTTAACCTTGCCTCACACTTCAACAACATACACACACAGATCTCCTTCCCCGACCCCCTGACATACAGAGCACAGACAAAGCTAATTCACAGCGAAATGACCTGACGAGAATTGACCACCCTCCTCTTAAACCTCCCCTTTAACATCCCCTTATACCTCCCCTTAAACCCCACCCTGCCAGAAATATAAGGAGGTGAGTTACAGGGAAAAGGTTAAGAGGCCCTAAATTTGCCCACCACATTTGAACCAGACTGATGACGTTGATAGTGAACAGTTCTTCGAAAGATGGAGGAACGGAACAAGCAGACGACAGAACATAAAATCAAGCAAGAAACCCGTTAAGGAAGAAAAGAAAACGTAAAGAAGTACTTCCATATATTATGAGTGTGGTGAATGAAAGGAATAAAACTGTACGAGGAAATAGTACATACAGACTTTATAATCAAGTTTAAAACGTTTCATTATAGTACAGATGGCTTAAGAGATGGTGACCTCATGTATGTAAAACTCCCACCCTGTACATCATACAATAAACGACCATACAGGCGCACATGTACACACCCACACAAACACACGTACAGACACCTCTGGACCACCCGATATAGTCATACATATATGATGAAACATTCCTGGCTATGAATAATGCTGCTCCTTGTATTTACCAAGTGTTCTGAGGGCATCTCGTTATACAGACGCAAATTTGCATGACACACACACGCACACACACACACACACACACACACACACACGCACACACACACACACACACACACACACACACTCCGGGCCGCTCGCTTCCTCTCTCAGGATCATCGTTTAACCGCCATTGTTTCGTCAGCGTCATCTTGCAAGGCGGCAGTAGCTCAAAAGCAACACCAGGGAGTATTTCAAAGCCAGGGAGAGTGTACCTCAGGCAGGGGTGACACCAGGGAGTATTTCAAGGCCAGGGAGACACTGACGCAGGGGTGACACTATGGAGTGTTTCACAGCCAGGGAGATTGTAACTCAGGAGCGACACCACGGAATGATCAACAAACAGGGAGACTAACTCAGAAGAGACACCAGGGAGTGTTTCAAAGCCAGGAAGACAGAGTGACTCAGGAGTGACACCAGGGAGAGTGTTTCATAGACAGGGAGACCAATAACTCACACGAGTCACATCAGAGAACTTACAATATCTAATCCTCGTTTCTCTTAAATCCTAAAAATATGACTGAAATCTGGCGGGTCGAGGAAGTTAATTCCTTTCGTGTTGCCTTCTGGGGAGAACTTTTTTCTCTTTGCTGCCCAAGATGTCCTCTTGAAGATTTTACTGCCACAGACATTGGCCCGTACCCGTGGCTCAAAACGCTCCTTGATGCATCATCATTTGTGTCGTTGAGTTCCTTAGATTGTTGCTCTCTCTCTCTCTCTCTCTCTCTCTCTCTCTCTCTCTCTCTCTCTCTCTCTCTCTCTGTCTATCTATCTATCTATCTCTCTCTCTCCTCAGATTGGAAGCTTCTTCCTGGGAATATCCCGCTCCCGTTGATGAGATAGGATGGATAGTCCCATTATACTTTGCTATAAATCGTCCATGGCAGTATATTTTCTTCATGCTACATGTTAGATAGTTTACTATCGGCTGTTGTGCTGGAGAGAGTGGTGGGTGGGAAGGAGCCTCCTGCTGACTCTTATCTCTACAGATTAGGAACTTCAGATGTTACTGCTGCCCTCCAGCAGATGCTATCTGTCCTTACCACATGCTTCTCTTCCCCCCTTGCTCGTTTTCCACCTTACCTTCTCCCTACTCTCTCTTCTCCTCCCGTCTTCCCCTTTCCCTCCTTTTATTTCCTCCCTCTACGTGTTTTGGTTCCCCTCCCTCTCTTCCTTTCCCTCGTCCTCCTCCTGATTCTCCTTCTTCCATAGGATTCTTCTTCTTAACCTCGTCCACCTCCTTGTTCTCCTTCCTCTCCTCTCCTTCCTCCCTCACCTCTTCCTCTTCAGTATTTTTCTTCCTACCTTTGTCCAGCTTCTGATTTTCTCTTCTCTCCTTTTCTTCCTCCCTCTCCTTTTCCCTCTCATGATTCTCCTTCCTATTTTACCCACCTCTTTGTTCTTCCTCTCCTCTTCTTCCTCTTGGTTCCCTTCCCTCTCCTCTTCCTCATTGTTTTCCTCCCTTCCCTGGTCCTCCTCCTCAATATCCTCCTCCTCCTCTTCCTCCTCCTCCTCCTCCTCCTCATGTACGTTATTTGTCGTCGTGTCGTGCTCCTCTTCCTTGTAATTTTTAGTCTGAAAGTAATCAAAGTTTATGCAAAACTTGTCCATGAAAAATAGAGTCGAGTCTCAGAATATATTAGCTGGGTTACACACAAGTATATAGTTAATTTTCTTTTTATCATCAAATTCTTTATAAGTTTGCCATCTTAATTGACTGGCGTTACTTTGTAAACAGCAGGAGGTGACTAGGCTTCTCTCCAGCCTTAGCTGCGGTGGGCCGCCAGGCATCGCCGAGGACGGGGAACTCTCCAATAGTGCCCAGGCCTCGATGGTTTCTAACCCTCTTGAGTACGACGTTCGGGTATGATGTCCTGGCCTTTAATCTTACCCTTGAAGGGTCAAGGTAGAGGCCGGGCCATCATAATCAAGGGTCAAACCGTCATGGTAAAGGGTCGTACCGTCGAACTCAGGGATTGTCAGGAAGAGTCCGTCACAGTCCTGCTTGCTCTTTGAACGTATTTCGAAAAACAACTTCTTGACGTAGAACTGTTCCGGTGACACGCTTGCAGTTCACGTATCCGTAACAACAACACACTCGTCTTTTTTATTCCCGTCTTTATAAGAGAAATTTAGTTCTGCTTGGAATCTCGTGAGTCGTGATCGTATTGTAACTTAGACAGTTTTCAGACAGCGAGATGAAAGTCTTTAGTTTCCTGTTAGGGAACGAAATAGACAGACAGAATTTTTCTGTGACAGAATTTCTGTCGTGGAAGTGATTTCTTTAGAGGGACCCTTAACTGTGGTTGAATACAATTTAATGTTTCCTTTCGCTGCTTTAGTTGCAAATGTCGCATCCTTCTGACGACGATAGTAATAGGAAGGACATGTTAGTGAGGAAAAAAGTTCATCTGGAGAACAGGAAAGAATGTTCTCAGTGATCCACACTTCGATGCAGGCTCAGTGCATCGATGAATTTTGTCGAGGAACGGGATGGAGTGTTGCCTCCTCAGCGGGTAAAAGGACTGACGAGGTGGTGAGGCTTACACAGTGAGTGAGGTCAAGAATGAAGCGATGGTCATTTGCAATGCCGGCTAGCGCAGCAGCTGCCAACGCGCATATTATGAACAGACAGGACATTGGCCAGCAAAAAGGATCACATATCACAAGGTAGATGTACGACATGGTAGGACTTGGAATGCTGTTGCATTACACGCTGAAGAATATGGACATTTTCCGAAGTGGAACAAAGCTGAAATGATAAGTAAAGGATTGAACAAGGGGCTAAAAAAAAAAAAAAAAAGGTGATGGGGGTAGCTCACATAAGTATGGAAAATTTCACAAACAGCTGGAGTGGGTTGAGTAGTTGGTCAGTAACACTGTATCGGCGAGGGGGCGGGCGGACCCAGCGAGCATATCAGGCCCATCAAGAAACAGCGCGTCAAAACTTCTGGCAGAGCAACGTCCTCCAGAAGGCCCCAAAAAAATCACGAGTTTTCCCATTATCTTCGTCGTTCTTTCTGAAGAGAGTTGTATTGAAGCATTAGATCTTTAAAGCTTTTCTCAGACTTGCTCTTCTCATAACCACTCCTCTTGTCCTCATATATATATATA
>JAYMFT010287748.1:0-10402 GCA_038088735.1 Panulirus argus | reverse complement strand
CTTGAGTTGCCGATGGCCACACAATAATCATGTGACGCAGCAGCTTGCCGAGTATTCCGTGGTCTAGCTAGGGGTGGCGGTACACAAGCAGCCAGCTCTCGGGAGCAAAAGCCATAGTAATACCTATAGAAAAGGGAGAGTGAACCAACATTGCGGCGTAGGGAAAGGGGGTCAAGTTTGGAAGTTAGCCTGGGACGGTTTATAAGTCGAATCGCTTTCGGTTACGGCAGTCGGTCCACAGTCAACCCAGCTGTTCATCTACTCGTAAGGGTTGGTCGATTAAATGGGTACCTGGCTCAGGCTAGGGTATATATATATAGTGTTTATAGGATGTCCTTGATTAGGTCTTCAGTTGCCCGTACCGTCTCAGCTAACACGCACACTCACACGCACACACACACACACGAGAGAGAAAAAAAGATTCAGTTTCAGAACCAAACCTCTCAGTACCTCAAACCCAAGACTTTCCTTTCCAAATTTCCCACTCTTTGACCCGTCGTTTCCAGACCTAGTTTCTTAAATCCAGAACTTTCCTTTCCAGACTTTCACATCCAGGGTTCTCACTATCTGACCCATCGATTTCCAAACTCCAAACATTCTGGAAACCTTCTTTCCAAACTATCACACTTAAGAACCTTACTACCAAGAGTCTTGTTTCCACAGTCATCACATTCAGAGTCTTGACGTTCAGAAAACTGACCTTCCAAAACTGGCGGCAAACTGTGTTCTGTTTACTGAGAATTGAAGGTGACCAGATAGAAATCAGTTTATCAGAGAATCCATTTTTCTCTTCCTCATTTGGAGTGAAAGAAAAACTCAAGTACACAAATTCATATCTACCCCTCACTCCTGAGGACGGTCTAAGCCGTTGTGACAGTATCCAAAATATGTGTTTGTATCTAAATTATGTTCGCTGATAAATATGTTCCACGTACTGTTCGTGCGCTGCCATCTCGGATCAATGGATGTTGTTGGATTTACAGTACCTGCTCTTAATCGCTCGACTGTCGTTATCGTTACCACGTAAACAACATTTGTAATAAATCGTTCGCTGGACTTGCATGTCCGCCTAATCGTTCGCTGACGCAGTGCGATGCTTTAATGAACGCTAACGGTACAAATTATAGTCTGTCGATGTTTACGTTACCCACAGAATACTACAAGTTATCAAATTATGACTCGGTTATACAAACATCAATCATGGATGCACATTTATGTACCCCGTCATTAAGGTTTAAGAGACAGTTGCTTTCGCTCGCTACCTCGACCTCTCCCTAAGACACGCTTGGGTGCATAACACCAACAGTGATTCACCGAAATATATTTACGCTGGAAACAAAAAATCTCGAGCATGTAGCGTACTCATGGATTGCAATTTACGTGCATGAATATTCTAGTTTATTTGTGTTATGTGAAGAACTACACGTCCAGGGGATGTTTACGATTCCAGAGCCTGGATTTCAGAGCGCGCACTTCTAGATAACGCGCCTCCAGACGATCTATTTCTAGACAAACGATTTCCAGGCATCACTTCCAGACATCCTCTCTTTCGAAGGCCATATACTTCCAGACGCCTCACTTCCAGACGCGCATTTCTAAATGTATCACATTACCTCACTTCCAGACGCCCCACTTCCAGACTCCCCAATTCCAGACGCCCCACTTCCAGACGCCCCACTTCCAGACGCCCCACTTCCAGACGCCCTACTTCCAGACGTCCCACTTCCAGAAGCCTTACTTTCAGCTGCCTCACATCCACAGAACCCACTTTCAAAAGCCTCGCTGGAAAAGCCTTCCATCCCTGACCCATCAGTTCCATACAACTAACTTCCAGAACCCTAATTTTCAGGCTCGTCTCCTCCAGGATTTCGTCCACAGACATTCCCCCTTTGGAAATCCGCTGTTCCTCAACTTCTCTACAAGTCTTCAGTGAATGGGCCATGATTTTTCGGTCAGACCTTCCTGCGCTAATATCTTTCACACATTTTCTGTTCGATTACTATTTGTAATTACTATTTGTGATTACTATTTGTATCTTACAGGAAGAGAGGTTTACACTCATGTTGGCTCGTACTCCTATGTATGAACGTACACACACACACACACATACCCCAACCTAAGCCAGGTACCCATTTATCGACGAGCCCCGAGGGGAGGATGAACACCTGAGTTCAAGTGCAGACTGACCACCCAACCCAGGATCCGAACCCATTCGGGTCCGATCCCGAGTTGGCCCGTGTTGAGTCATGGTCAATAATGCTAACCACTACAGTGTGTGTGTTTGAGTGTGTGTGTATGAGTGTGTGTGTGTATGTTGTGTGTGTGTATGTATGTGTGTGTGTGTGTGTGTAATCATCTGTTTGTACTAATCAGGAGGGAGTTTTATACTCGTGGGGCCTTGACTCTTGAGTATTCTCTACTATCATATCATACAAGCAAAATAAGCCTCCACTGCAAAATAGCTAACCTGCTGTAATGTCTTACACACTCAACGTCAATCAGGAAAGATATCCTATCGTTGCTAAATGTGTGACCGGCAATACGTTCTCGTTGCTTGGTTAATGAGGATTTAAACACTAACAGTATTGGCTGGTGATGATGCACCATCAGTGCCAAATATAGCTATACTGTTTACAGTGCATGTCCATTGCAGCGTTTCTGTAAAATTTGCCGTGTCGTATTTACGAAGCTGATGTAACGGAGACTACATGTTGCAGTGGACTAGTGGGATCAAAACCACTTGATCGGTTGTTACCAATTTAGTGATTTACGACTTCTTGTGGAAACATGATCCTATGTTATCATGGCTCAGACCAAACACCGGGGTCAAATGCAAATTACCGTACACAGGAATATCTAGCCGAATGTTGAAATGCTGCCAGTCAGATAGTGAAATATAATTTTGGTATGAATGACGTTAGTTGTAGCAGTAGTAGCAGTGATAACAAGGAGAGAAAAAGAAAGAGAGAAGGGAGATTAGTTATCATGAATTAAACGAAATAGAGTTCGGAGGCATCTGTTTCCCGGATACAGTTGCAAGGATTCGTCACGTTAGCTATACGTATCTAAAAGAAATTCATCTTAAATGAATGAGATCTGGATGATATATACTGTCATTCAATATTCTCTTGAAAACTACAAGATTAGACGATATGGATGTCAAGAAAGGAGAAAGAAGATGTGATTACAGCAGATATAAGACTGGAGAGATTGGTGGGCCCCGCTGTGTACATAGCATGGGATTACTGGCGTCACACACACTCAGCCATCTGACGACCGAGAGTCATAGCTCTCCCTTTGACACCCTATCCCACACAAACAAAGTTCGGCAAAAAACACTGAATTACTCAATATTTGATATTGCTGAACTCTCTGAACTGCTGCTCACCTTGCAAAAAATAAGGGCTTGCCGGGCAATGAACATCCCGTGCGCGCGCCCACTCGTTCCACAGTCATTTATTTAGCAGGGGCACCCCTTCCTCAACACTCCGTGACAAGACAGTGGTACCTCCCCAGGTGGCTGCTGCCTGCACCCTACTGACACTGAGGGTGTAAGATGGTTCTGGGCATCACTTCGTCACTCCTAAGTCATCTGGTACGAGGAACGATCTCATTTCTACAGACCGTACTAGGTACAATCCTACCTCCTCATGCAGATGATGCAATACAGTGAGTACCAAATCCAACAAAAAATGCTATATCATATAAATCGTTTGTCTATCTATCTACCTATCAATCTATTATCTGGTATCCTTCCAAAGTTCATATAATTACCTTTTATTTAGTAATTCGAAAACATCATTTAACAAGGCCATCAGTTCTCTGGTTTGAGGTAATTACACTTCACCTCACATATAACAGACGGAAAAAAGAAAGAAAAAAATTAAGCCCGAAAAACATGAACCCACGAACTGAAAATATAATTTTTGACATCGAGAAGGGGAAAAAAAAAATATCCTCCGTTTTCTGTCAAGATTCTTTTTTCCTATTTTTTTCCAGGATGCACAGCGCGGGCGACGAGTTAAAGAAATATATATATATATTTTTGCACGGTTTTGCGACGGGATGGAAATGATTTGTCACTGGGAGATTGACTCCGCAAGTGTGATATAATCGTGGAGTGCCTCGTGACGGGCAGGCAGTGGTCGCCCCGGTATTGAAACTGGGAAGAAAATAATTTCGAAAATATATGCGCTGTAGAGAGAGATATCTTTTTGAGATAGATACATATTTGCTTTAACATATGATTCTTAAATAAATCAAACCTTACGAAATGTACTGACTGAGTGAGAGGCAGGATGATGAAGAGGGGAAAGGTATATGTGATGCTACCAAGTGGAAACTGTCAAGTTTAAAGTTGGGATGTTGAACTTAAAGTTGTACTGTCAATGTAAAGTTTAGATGAAGCTTAAACTTTAACTGGAAAGTATAAATTGTGGATGGCAAGCTTAAAGTTAGGCTATCAGGCTTCATTTGCTTATCTTAGTCGGTAATAATAATAATAATACTAATGATAATAATAATAATATTCTATACGTACGTGTATTTTTCGCTTTAATAAGGTAGCCATATTTGCACATATCCAGTCTCTTAACTACCACGCATAATGCACAGAAAACAGAGCTTACCATCCACAGCCAAGCCCTACATACTATCCCTTGCTTTACCTTGACTGCTTCACATGGCCTGGTGTAGTCTACTGGCAGCTCGTTAGCCCCATAATTCACCCCACTCAAATCCTATCCAGCGCATGCCTCACACCCTCCTGAATGTTCAGGCTCTGATAACCCTGAAGCCCCCTTAAAAAACACCTATACCTTTCGTACTTGATGTATAGAATATATCTATTCTGATATATTTGAATATGTCTATTGTGCGATATTTGAATATGTATTCAGTTAATCATCGCTCAAAGTAAGTGATATGCGATCGAGAAATGTGCTTTGCATGATCTCATCGGTTTTGAGATTATTCCTTCAGCTGTATGTCTGTGTTGGACGAGACACTGGTTCTTAAGTCTTACGGAACGGTACAACTGCTCCTTTCAGTATTGCTACGACTGCAGTTATTAATGTTACTGCTGCTGCTACTGTAGTTGTTAATGCTACTTCTGCTGTTACTGTTGGTGTTGATGATACTTTTATTGCTTATGCTATATGTGCTACTACAGCTGCTTCTATTCCTACTGCTACTACAACAACTACTACTACCACCACCATTCATCTTGGCATCATCTGCACACTCACCCCTTCCCAGCTGGTGGAGTTGAGTCCCCTGTTTTGCACGTGGTGCTCCCACAGGGCTTCGATCAGGCGGGTCCTCTCGGCCTCGATGTCCTGTTTCTCCTCGTTCTCGTGGGGCGCCTCCAGGGCGATGAAGAGGAGCGCTCCCAGGGCCGTGTACCCGGCCAGGATGAGGAACATAAACACATGTGTGAAGCCTTTGCGGGAGAACCTGACGGAGGGAGGGAAGATCATTGAAGCTGACATGAAAAGCCCTTGCGGGAGAAGAGGCCCTTGTGACAGAACCTGATGGAGACGTGAGGATTATGAAGGAGTGGGTGAAGCCCTTACGACAGAACTTGGAGGAGAGGCAAGGATTATGAAGGAGTGGGTGAAATCCTTGGGACAAAACCTGAAGGAGAGGGGAGGATTCTGGAGCGGGTGATGCCCTTAGGACAAAACCTGAAGGAGAAGTGAGGATTATGAAGGAGTGGATGAAGCCAATGTGACAGAACCTGCAGGAGACGTGAGGATCATCGTACTGCATTTGTCCAGCTACTGTACTCGATGGGTAAGGCTGTGGTGCTTTACTCACCGCACTCAAGAGAAGTACGGTATATCAGTCTAGACACGAGCGAGTCAAATGAATTAAAAAGACGAATGATGAAAAGGACAGAAAAAACGAAAATAAAAGAGGGCAAAATCTAAGGCAAACAAGGTAGCAAAATGGCGAGATATAAAGAAAACGGAGAGGCCAACAAGAGAAGAGGGAAGACTCACGTGCTTATCTTCTCCACGGCGAAGAGCGTGAGCTTCTCTCCGATGCTCAACCCGGACTTGGCCTGCTCCATGGCGGCCTTGGCGGTCTTGGAGGTCTGCGACGCCACCCACTGGCTGGCTCCAACGGTGGCATCCTTCATGTGGCCCGACACGCTCACGGTCTTGTCCTTCACCTGTGCTTACGTCCGTGTAACCCCACAACGTACACCCATACGTTCACAGAACATAAGCCCATGCATACGCACAATATACACCCATACATGCCCACAACATTCGCCCATACATGTGCACAGCATACGCCCATACATACCCACAACACATGTCATGTATACCCACAACATACGCCCATACGAACCCACAACATACGTACATGTATACCCACAACATACACCCATACATACCAAACCCCATGCATAACCACAACATATGCCCAGACATACACACAACATACGTCCATGTATACCCACAAAATACACCCATACGTGCCCACAACAAATGCACATGCATAATCGAAAGCATACACCCGCACATCACACGCACACACACAGCAAGCACCCAAGCAATGAAGGAGAGGAGAGGAAGGAAAAAAGGTAAAGAAAAAACAGCTTTAGTATGTGACAAAAAAAAAAAGATTGATTTTTACATTCATGTAATAAAAATAACATATATGGACATGTGTAGATGTCAAATGAATAGATGGATAAATGAAATTGATATTGGAGCGAATGATATGCAAAGCAGGTGAAGAATAACACCATAAAGTGTGAAGATTTGTAAGGTTACAGCATTAGAATTTAGGTACAGTGGAAAGTTAAATATGCAGAATAAAAGATCAGTGTTGAGGAAAGGGATCGCAATAGTGTGGAGGACAGGATCACAAGAATAAAATGAAAAAGAACAACAGATACTGGAAAGAGAGAATAAAGGGTTAAAATCAAGAAAGCAATGATGGTAAGTCCGAGAAAAAGAAAATGATCTAAGGGAAATGAATGAAGAAGGAGAGAGAACGGAATATGGAAAGGAAAAAGACAAAAAGAGTGAATGAGATTTTGAAGTAAATGCTTGTGAGAGATGGGATCCACGAAAGTTAATTAAGATAAGAACATAATAAAAATTCAGACGTGCATCACGTAAATAAAACTAGCAAAGATTAACATACAACGATGATGCATTTGGATCTAGACTGTCTGATATTTACTTATATAAGACATTAAAATAACCATACACTAATGCATTTGCCTTTACACCGCATATAAGTAGCAATAGACTGATGCATTCCTGCTTAAGAATAGATTCATACAGATCTAAAATAAAGGAAAAAAGGCAAGAGAATTACATGCGTTAAGAGGAAGGCTTAGATACAGATGATTACCATAAATCATCTAAAATATACATTGTCTAAATAAAGGGCCATTTTTTAAAACTTGCAGAATACATTACATAGAAAACGTTACCTCATCAGAAAGGAAACTAGTTTTCTTTAAAAATAATATAGTTTCTAATGCAAAAGCTCTACTGCATCTTCATCAAACTCATAGCTGCTGACAAGCATACATTAAGACTCTGAAAATAGTATCCTGAGGCGAAAAACAGTCCTCCTAGAAGCTACTGTGTGTTTCTAGTCTTGTTGTAAATCCCACACAAATTTCCACGATAATATAACAACAAACTGCTGCGGTGAAAGAAACAAGTACAAAACACTCTAGAAAATGAAAGATACAACATACGAAACCACTCACCATGCTAGAGTATTACAGTGGTCAGCTAAGGACAAATTAAACAAAATTTTCTAATTCTAGTTCAGTAAGGGAGTTCGACAGCAAAGGAAACACAAGCAAGTATTGGGAATTTCATTTTTGAGGCGTGTATCGATCTTGCATTCTTCAGCAGAAGAAAGAATAAAACACTGAGACATATTTCTTTTCATTCTTATACAAATTTCGTGATTAGGAAAT
Organism: Panulirus argus; assembly: GCA_038088735.1. Lineage (NCBI taxonomy): Eukaryota > Metazoa > Arthropoda > Malacostraca > Decapoda > Palinuridae > Panulirus > Panulirus argus. The sequence goes on along the minus strand of JAYMFT010287748.1, from coordinate 2,445 downwards.
GGGGAGGAGCTACATCGGGTCTTCTGATTGGTCCTGGTGGCGTTCTCCTCTCGTCAGTAACCCTCCAGTTAACTGTTGCCATTTCTTCTCCGCTTTGGCCGACAACATGCTGCTTGGACATCGTGCTAACATTAGGTTTCCTTAGCCTTTCAGGCCTTCAATTCAACGGGACCACTGTCCTTCGTCGCCTTTTATGGGTGACTAACGAGTTTGTAAGTCTGTGGCGACGAATTTCTGCCCTATGCTCGTTGGTTCTTGTCCCAAGTCCACATCCAGTCTTTCCGACACATGACATAATGCAGCCGCTGCAAGGAACCTTGTAGACCAAGCTGTACTTGTTCTTCTCTCTGTTCTTCTTCATCTTCACCATGTCGCTTATCTCGTTAGTTAGCAGTATAGACGACGAAGGACATTTAATGGAGAAAGGCCAAAGTAGAAGCGGAAATGGTATCACATGATTGGGCGGTTGTGGATGAGACAACAGAGACAGCAGATCAATCAGAGGACCTTCCCTTCCTGAGTCACAAAGTCTGTACAAATAGCATGTAGTTTCACAGTGTCATTTAACCATCTTAGGAAGACTGTAAGGTCGAGAGGCGTGTCAAAAATGAAAATCCCAACTCCTTCTTGTGTTTAATTCGCTACCGTACTGCAATCTGTCCAATGAATCATATCCATGCCTCAGTAATCAGTCAATACGAGAGGAAACTAGAACTAGGTTAATGTACTCCCAGTTACAGGCACTGTACCGGAAAACGAACTAACAAAAGAGATAAAAGTTAATGAATTCCAAGTTATAATCCAGTAGTCAGTCAATATACGACACGGCTATAAGAACTAGCAAAAGAAATATACTTTAATCTATTTCTATTCATAATTTACTAGACAGTGAATACACAAGAACAGACGAACTAGCAGAAGATGTATAGGTTAATCTCATTTCTAGTTATGATTCACTAACCAATCAATATATAAAAGACTACAAAAAAAATTAAACAGATGACGTATAGACTAATCTATTTCTAGTTCTGAGTCACTGAACAATCAACAGATGATTAGAACTAACATAAAGGAGGTGGATATTATTCTCTTCCTAATTACACCTCGACACTCTACGACCATTCCGAGTTACTCTCTTGTTAGGGAGAACGGATGCCAACACAAAGTGTAAATAACTTTAAGAAAATGAGGGTAAAAACCATTTTCGTTGTCGCCCCGACGTCTCCAATAAACCGCTGGCCCGTCTCCTTAGTCGAGTCGACAACCTGGGTTTTATAAAGAACATAAACCTTGGTTTATATGACAAATGTTTATGACAATATTAACATCAACACCGTTAGGACGTTACTGATGGCAACACTGATGGTGGCAATGACGACATAGTTCTGAAAGTGGTAACACTGATCATGAAGACATTTGGTGATGACGAATTGATGATGACATCACTAGTGATGACTCCTATGACCACAAGGATGGCAGCATTGTTGATGTAAGCAGAAAGTAAATGGACACATCAATGATGACGACAATAATGGCACTAACATCATTATTCATGACAAAAAGTGACAATGACGTCGCTAATGATGAAACACTGACACTGATGTCGCTAATGATGACAACACTAGCATCACTATTGATGAGAACAGTAACTAACATCAGCATCACTGACAACACTGCCTAACGTTATTATTGATGACAACACTGGCTAACATCACTATTGATGAAAAAACTAACATCACTATTGATGACAAGACTGACTAACATCACCATTGATGACAACACTAACATCACCATTGATGACAACACTGACTAACATCAGTTCTGTTGACAAGAATAACATCATCATTGATGACAACACTAACATCACTATTGATGACAACACTGACTAACATCACCATTGATGACAACAATGACAAACATCAGTACTGTTGACAACATTAACTAACATCACCATTGCTTACGAGAATAACACTAACCTCAACATTGATGACGACATTGATACACATCACTGTTGATGACAATAATGACGTTGGCAGCACTAAGGGAGGTGGGAATAAAACTAATGATGACAACATTGAAGATCATAAACAGGACGCAAGCTCGCATATCAGGGTTGTACTATAGATATAAGGTCAAAGTAATATCACAGTTGTATGAATCCCCACACTACAAAAAGACTACAGTCGACTAAAAAGAGGACGAGGTGGCAAAGAGATACTCCAACAAGAACTGCAACTCTACAAGAACAGGACGTATCGTGTATGACTGACATACCAACAAGGAGGTCATTACAGGTCAAGTACACAGCCCTGAATGCAACAGGGAAATAGAGATGTACATATGGAACATTCACCCACACATAATAATTTACCACAACAATGCGTTCAGTAAGTAAGAATATATAAATATATATATATATATATATATATATATATATATATATAT
>JAYMFT010287737.1:0-10402 GCA_038088735.1 Panulirus argus | reverse complement strand
AGAGAGAGAGAGAGAGAGAGAGAGAGAGAGAGAGAGACAGACAGACAGACAGACAGACAGACAGACAGAGACAGAGAGAGAAATATTACTGAGATATATGAAAGACAGAGAAATAAATATGTAAACAGAGAGGCAGGCTATATAGACAGTGTTCCCCTCCCGTCCCCTCCCCACCTGTCAAGTTCAATACTTTGGCCAAGTACGGCAGAGAGTGACAGAGGGTTCTGTTTACTGGCTCTGTTCTGTCAATACTATCGGCTCCACGGCCGCCACCACAACCTGGCAATATTGACGACAGTTTTCATGTTGTGTGATGAATCAGCCGAACCGAAAGCTAGCGCTTGGGAGAATAACATATATTACATGATGAATGTCGCGTGAGTTCACAGCGTTAGTATATGGGTCCAAAATCAACTTATGAATAAAAAGGAAAGAAATGGGCATAAAGTAGGTATTAACTTCTCTCTCTCTCTCTCTCTCTCTCTCTCTCTCTCTCTCTCATGCGCAACAGTACCTGCAACTAGTAGCTTCCCAAAAAAAGAACTTATCATCGAAGGATTTCAAACAATATCTTGTACTTATGTTCGGCGTGTTTCTTCCAGTTTGTGTTCATGATTGTACAAATGAAACGTTGTTCTTCAGCAAAAAGGATTCTCGACTGATGACGGTCTATGGTTTCTCGCTCAGGTAAAGGGTAACACAATCATACTCAGGGGTCGTGCCGCCGTGCTGAAAGGCTGTATCTTAGTGGTCAAGGGCCGTACCGTAGCATTCAAGGCACGTACTGTCGTGCTCAAGAGTTAATCATTACTGTTACGGCAAATTCTCTGTGTTCCTGAGGCAGCATTATAGAGAACCTCCTCTGTATTCTTGGTGTTTCATGTTATATATATCACTTGTGTACTTAATGTACCATGCTATATAACAGCCAAGTGTTTCTGGTGGTTGTAAATCTTTTTGATCTTGTGTTCGTAGCAGAATCGTGAGAGGAGATCTTGTGCTTGAGACCAACAGTACAGCAAGATGGAATGCGGTGCTGTTCCTCAGTTCCTCAGCAAATATTTCCTATGGCGTTGCTGGGCTTCGGAGTCTAGCCTACTATTGTCTCGCCTCTAATAACCTGTGTCCAGTGGTCAGAGGTTGGGTCTTAGGCTCTTTGTTTACCCTGGAAGAAGAAGGGCAGGACTCCATTGCCTTCCCAGTTGGCATCCCCTGACCATCCTCTCTCGCTGATTAGACCCCGTTTCACCGTGATTACTTCCCTCCCACTCACCACCATTTCTGCTGATGATGACTCTCACTGATTAGGAGCGTACGGTATACGTATGTTTACTGATACCTGAAACACATGTGGTTATGAAGCGCTGCATATTAATGCATAAGATTATAATGATACATGTGTATATATGAATCTATATACACACACGTGTACAATGTATAAATGAGTATCTATTCATCTATTTATCTGTCTATCTATATATACGCACGTGTCCTCTTCACTAATTTGACGCCTTCCTTTATTTGCCTTTGAGCTGTATTGTTTCTCTCTCTCTCTCTCTCTCTCTCTCTCTCTCTCTCTCTCTCTCTCTCTCTTTCCCTGATGAAGACGCCGCTAAATCACTCAAAGTTTCTTAGTCTCCTTAGCTGCATGTAGAGGAATACTGTGGTCGCGTTTACTGAGGACTAGTCGAGATCAACTTCGTTCTAAAAGCTCTAAAATCTATGTCTAAAATAGACGAAAAAAAAGTTAAATCATACGCCCCTTAAGCACGACGGTTGGACCCCTGAGCAGGACGGTACGACCTTTGGGTGTGAGGGCGTGGCCTATGATCTTACCGTTAAAGGTCAGGTCAAAGGTAAAGGGTCGTGCTTTACGTGCTCGATGGTCGTACCGCCGTGCCCAAGAGGTCAAGCTTTTTTCCAACTACGTTCCTGATCGTTCCAGGAAACACCGCGAGAGGTCACGTGTCCACGGCAGAACAAACAGAAACAAATGACGCTCTACCACCCAGGAGGAATATACTCCGGCACAAACGACCCTGATACACAAACCCTGTTCTTATTTCCGTGTTGGTTTCAAAAATTATGTCCTTTGAATGTGCTTTACCGTGACAGAAAATGCGTTACCTGCCTTTACGCGTACTCTCAGATCCAGTTCGAAGTGCCCTCCAAAAGGTATGGAAACTGAAAGATCAGAATTTTCTGAAAACACTGTTTAGATGGAGCACTGGTCGGCGTTTTACTTCTCGCCCTCTTGTATGATGAGGCATTTGCTTCGAGAACCTCAGAGCAGTGAGTGGACACGATAGGGGCACCAGAGTCGTACAGCTGTGTTGTGATTTCTGTTAGAGATTGACAATTTTGTTTTTCTGAAATTTCAAATTTTTATATGGCTTCTTTCACATCAGTTTCCTTTGCAGTCCCAAGTACAACAAGGTCAGAAACTTATGTCTGAGAACCAAACATATGCCGAGATAACAACAAAATATTTATTAGTATACAATGATACAAAGATTCATTTATGTAATTATTCACAAAACTCCATCGATTGCATCTAATCCAAAATCTGTTAAATATTGCATGCTGAACAATGCATCAAAGCCCGACACTTGAAATGTATTCAGACCTTCAGAAAATTATAGAAAAATGAGAATTCTGGCAAACTATCCCTCATGATTGGGTTTAACACCTCTTCCACAGACCCTGGGAAGCAAATGTTTTGACTAAATCATACTTGCACAGGTGCCCCAAATGAGAACTGCTTGCAAATTTGATGCTCTGACGAAAGCGTTTAGTAAAAGTCTTCATAAACAAGCACCATTAAGCTCTTAACAACACACAACCACACAAGTGTCTTCTACGAGGCTAACCAAAACAGCAGAAAGTACTGAAATTCTTTCATTGTTTAACTACGAGAGGAACAAAGACCCCTCGAGTACTGTGCAAATCTGGAGATTCAAGACCACTCCTCTGCCTAAGCCACAGTACTTGCTCACTATAAATCCCTCGGACGTTGGCTGCTCTGGGGAAATGCGACAGAAAACCTCTCCTAACACTCGGCCTTGAGGATGGCTGCTGCTTTAGATTGTCTCTTGGAACCTGCTTTAATTTTCCTGGTCTACGTATGACCAGTCAGCGAGGCTTATCCCCTTCAGCGCGGCTGTTGGAACCCTTTGGTATGATGATGACCTGACCTTATGGGGCTAAACAAAATTGGCGGTTCATTTGAGATGAGGAGGGAGAAGTGGTATGACAGACGCCCATTTGTGGAAGGTGGCATAGAGGAGTGACGCCATTGCTGGGTCTTGCAGGCAAGCAGAGCAATAAGCGACGAATACATGTACAGATGCGAATAAGAAAGATGGCCTCGGGCGTCGATGAAGCAATATGAGTGATTGGTTGTGAACAGAGGGACTCGCCGCCCCAGGAACTTTAAACGAATACGCTGATGAGGTGAGGGAATGCCGTCGCTCAGACAGAAGGGCTGATGCACCAGCAAAGCAACCGTATAGAAACAAATCCTCAGAAAATCTCTCTTCGGAGAGATTAGTCGACATAACCTGGAAGACAATACCTTAGCAGAAATATAATAATGAAATTTATTGCTAATCAGATTGCCCGTTTATCACCCTTCCTGTTGACTCTCATTGCGTTTAGAGAGCAGTATCTGACTGTGAGCAATGCGCTTCATGTGTATTTCTCAGATAAATCTTCCTCTCTTGTTGTGGTTGTATCACTAGTGGTGGAGGTTGTTATGCAGGATTGGTGAGAACTGTAGCACAAGTTGTAATGGGAAGAGCGATACCTTAACCTGTCTTAGCTTCCTCAGATGCAGTAATTGGCTCTATATTTCAAATCAACTACTTATAACAATAAATGATGATATCTAAGCACTAAAGACTATAGATATACACAAAAAATAGAGTAATTACAAACTCTATTTCCTCAAAATTTCATCTATAGCCTTTTCGAAGTTCGGAATGCTCCCAGCGCGACAGATGGCTTCCCCGTGCTATTATTAACTTCGTAAAAGACACATTTAGCGTCGGGCGTCTTGGGAGAAAGTTTCAACTGTGTGATGGTAGCTGAGGCTGTGCTGTTGAGATAAGAAGTACCAGTGAAAGGTACTGATACCTACTGTGACTGATCACACAAGGAAAATAAAGAATGAACAACAAGATGGTACGATTTTCAGGGGAATATCACTGTTCGTTTTGCCTCAAGGACGCTATATGATCTCAGTCGCATTTGAGAATCAAACAAAACTCAGTGGTCATGAGGTTTGCTGACAAGATATCCCACGAGGTAATTCGACATGATCGTCAGACAATTTATGAATACATTTGGCAAGAAAAATATTCAAGCACCAGATAAAACCGTATAAAAATGTATCATTTTCCGTGCCAATGAAAATCCTCAACGTCAAAATCACTGAAACGTGGCGATTCAGATTTCATAACAGGGAAGAAATAGCAATATTTCCTCTTTACACTGGTTCATTCGACTGGTCAAGAACTGTACATTATTCATATTGTCTTTACTAAAAAAAATCTGTCTTTAATGACAAAGGATCTAGAACAGAGACTCGAGATAAACAAAGAATTATATGCTTACGACTGAAAGAAAATTTCATATTCAAGAACGAGAATCCACAATATTTCAGCTTACCCTCACAGTTTAACACACACACACACACACACACACACACACACACACACACACACACACACAGAAACACACACGAGTTAAGAATAAAAGATGGGAACAATATTCCTTTCCCTGGGGGAAATGCTACACAGGATTTCATCTTTTTTCTGTCTTTGGTATAATCAATGAAAGCTTAAAGGACAAAGAAATGGTCTCTACCTTCTGTGTACTGATTGACTGTTGTGCATCAGTCTCCAAAGACACCTACGATTCACCGTGGCCGGGCTTAACCTTTTCTGGTTGTGGGCTTTACGAGCGCGTGTGGATTCGTTGCTGCTGTGCTGCCGAACTACATCTCGGGGGACGAGGGATCTCAGGAAGGAAAAGGTGACGGTGGCGAGATGACACATTAATGCCAGCCAGATGAAAGAAGTTATAAAGAAGACTTAAAAGAGAATTTACTCTCTAGAATAAAAGTTGAAATTAAATGGAAGAAATTCCTGGAGCTCTTTTGCACCATATGCGCGCGCAAAGTATACAAACTGCAAACAAAACTGCTTCCATTGCCATTGTCTCCCGCCCCCGTGGGATATTTTATTACCGTTCCCCTCGTCCAGGATCGAACCCCGGGGATCAGGGGCCGAGATCTGGCACCTCCCACCACAACCAACTGTCCATTGTACACCAGGAAACTCCCTGAAATGCAGGATAGATTTCCTCCTCTGTTATTCTCATATCAAAAAGAGGGAAAAGTCAAGAATACTGGACCATATCTATCTATCTATCTATCTATCTATCTATCTATCTATATATATATATATATATATATATATATATATATATCATGTTTAATTCTTTTTACATAAGACTTAAAACGAATGGTTAATTTTAACAGAACGGGACCCACTTATCATAATCTGCATCATTCCTTAAGAATTCAAAAACGAATAAGACATGGCGTCCGCTGATGTAAACAATCCTGTTATCTTTAAATCGTTGGGTTTAAGAGTTGCCTGACAGTCCAGTCGGAAATTCCTGTCCCATTTATACTCTGACGCCACGCTCTAAACCCTTACTAAATGGGTCATGGTCTTTTTCGAACCATTATTTTTCTGTAATATCGACAGAGGACGCTGCTGGGCCGAGTCAATGGCTGGACGTACCTCGCGCCCCCTCGTACCAGCCGGGAGACACAGTCTCTTATACGACCTCGGGTCGTCTTGAGGAACGATGCTGGGTCGTCCGGAACCACGACTCTTGGTAGTCCTGAACACGATCCTTAGCCGTCCTAAAATAAGACCATGGGTTATCATGAGGTACGACCCGTGGTCGTCCTAAACGACGACCCTTGGCCCTCCAGAATTTTACCGGTCGTCCTGAGGTACCACACTCAACTCTCCTGAACGATAATCGTGCGCCTTCACAACCCCTCAGTCGTCCTGAAGCCAGACTCTCCTGGTCGTGCTAGGGTACACCTCCAACTGAACCAGAGCTACGGCTTCTGGTCGTCAGATCCTACGACCCTCACCCTCGACTGTGAATAACAACTCTCCTCGCTTGAAAATTGACGCATCAATATCGCTGTGTTACTCGGTAAGTCGTAAGACTCACAATATACATAAGACCCCGGCTGGTGAGTCGTGCTCGAGACCTTAGTTTTGAGCTCTGGAACCGCCGTCGTCAGCTATCCTCAGTGGCCTCGTCATTCAAACCCCGCTATCTATTCGCACAGCAGGGGCGCGAACCCTGGATGCTGAAACACCTAATCCAACACTCCAACAGCTGTTCGTGCTCCAGAAGGCATAGGGGGAGGGGGTTGCCTGAAACCGTGCCCTTCCAAAGGAATAAGAGAAAAAAGACTTGTGTCTCAGTCTCCAAGTCCTGGATATCAGCCAAGTGCAGGCGACGAGACCGGAATGTATGAAGCCACTGGAACCATAGCATTCAAGACTGCGTCCTCGGGTGGTGATGTCTGTGAAGATTGGCGATGATTCTAGATCAGATGGCCGGGATGACACAGGTGAATGGTGATGAGTATGATGATTTGGTGTGGAATGTTCATCATCACAGAAATTGTTTTACAGCCAAGGGGTTGAAGTTGGATGATGAAGATACGGAGAGTGGTTTGGCTCTTGGCGTGTTGAGCTTTGGTCTTATTATATCTTTAATGATGGCACAAATAATGAAGATAATCGATGAGTAATGAGTATCTCAGTCAGTCTAATGATTAAGACAAAAGCCTTCATGGCGTGAATGACAGCCATGTAACTATTACTAATACTCCTCGTTAACAACAGACTTACTGATGGTAAAGAGACAGAGGCGTGTAGGAAACAGACGAAAATACGTAGGAGGATAGTGAGGACGCTGGCTATCTTTGCTCCTATGCCCAGTGTGAAAGAAAAAATAACTATGGCTATCTGTCTTTGCCCAACCGTGAAATAAGAAATAGTTATCATAATAAAGAAACATACGACGGTACGAAAACGGGTGAGTAAAAGTGAGTAAACATGAAGCTTTCCAAGACATATAACAGGATGGGTAAAATGATCTTAGAAATGATTCACACGAGGAGAAAACAGGAAAGATATCAAGGATAATATCCATGAATAATACACATTTTTCCCATTGAGAGTGCTTGAGATAGAGCGAACTAGAGTGATGTGGTACACAGAGAGAGATGTATTGCCAACAGGCTGAATCAGGACACATGAAGTAGTCTGGGGAAACCACGGAAAGGTCTGTGGAGCCTGTTTGTTGATAGGTAATTCTGATTCCGGTGCATTATACATAACAGCGAGAGTGTGGAGGTGGACAAGTTAGTCAAAAACAGTATTTGGTGCTGTACAAACTAACTTCCATAACTTATATTTCAATCTCCCTTCCTGTTCCATACTACACTGACATCAAACAGGCTCAGTCTACGAAAACTGTAGCATTTAGATCATGTAGAAGCATCACAAACACTGATTTACTTCCAACATTTTTATGCAACTTTCCTTCTCTTACGTTTACATAAGACCTCATTTACTGTACCTTCAATATAGAAATACTGAGCATTCACAAGGACACGAGTTATCTCTTACTGTCAAAAAGAAATTCTTTCCTTGAGCAAAACTAATAAAGATTGGAGAAATTCTATTGGGAGGCTGTCAGGACGAGAGGGTTATAACAGATTAGAATGAGACAGTTTCTTAACACCTTGAGCAAAACAGTACGACCCCTGAACACGACGGTACGACCCTTGAGCACGTCGGTACGAGCCTTAAGCACGACGGTACGACCCTTGAGCACGACGGTACGAGCCTTGAGCACGATGGTACGACCCTTGAGCACGACGGTACGACCTTTGAGCACGACGGTACGAGCCTTGAGCACGATGGTACGACCTTTGAGCACGATGGTACGACCTTTGAGCACGATGGTACGACCTTTAAGCACGATGGTACGAGCCTTGAGCACTACGATGCGACCCTGGAGGATTACGATACAACCTTTGAGCACAACAGTAAGGCCCATAAGCACAACAGCATGACCCTCGGGTATGACAGCTTGGCCTTTGACCTCATCTTTCAGATTCAGATCAAAGACCAAGCCATCATAACCGAGTCGTGATCGAGGGTGGTTCGGTCGTACTCAAGGGTCGCACCGTCGTGCTCAAGAGGTCAAAACATTACACTGTGACGAGAGAGAGAGAGAGAGAGAGAGAGAGAGAGAGAGAGAGAGGGACGAGAAAGAGAAAGAGAGAATATTCGTGCATAAACTGACGTAACCTCAAATATTTTCGCTTTCATTTATATTCAGTGATCCACTTCTCTTACCTACACTTTCTAATTATCTTCTCACAGTTCGTTCTTTCCACACCTGCTCAAGAAAGAAGTAAACAAAACGACAGAGAACAACAAACCTACATCTCGAAAATTCTAATAGACTGTCACCGATGATTTTTCAATTTCGTTTGTCACAATAAATCTATTTGCCTTTCCTGTACAATATGCAAGACATCTAACAAGTCTTTCTTATCAGCTCCCCATCAATTCCTTCCCAGCATGTACCTTCATCGATCACATTTGAATTACACAAGATACATAATTACCCTGATAGTCTTATTATAGGTTTTCATTAAAATAATTTCTGCGGCTTCGAACGTTTCAGGAAGAGCGACAACGAACGTCTTTCTTGTAATTATTTTTCTTGGGAATAACTGCTACATATCTGTCGACGCAAGATATAACACCTCATATCTTCCAGTGGCATGCTCTCTGGCAATAACAGTGTATATGTCATCAACACCAGCTATCATCGAAACGATGTCCATTACTTTTTCACTTCAGATCTACAGATCTTAAATTTGATACTTTTTGAAACGCAGGGGATAAAAAATCTGAACACATCGTACGGCCATAAAATATACGATCAAGACTTCATTTATCAAAAATGTCTATGTTCTAATCTAAAGTCATTTCTCATTATTAATGATATGATGAATAGATTTACAAAATTTGGATTCCCAAGAATGCTTATCAAATTCCCTGATGTTATCTAATTCCAAGCTAAACAGAAAATCTATAACTATATCTTATAGTTTTTTAAGGTCCTCCTCAGACAATATCGGAATCTGTCTCCTTTTAATTCTCTTTATAATAACAATGGCACTCCGACGTCAGCAGCAGTAATCTTTTTCAAGAAATGATTATCAGCTGATGTTACCATTTGATAACAGAACTCTGTTTTGCCTCTGATATATATATATATATATATATATATATATATATATATACCGTATATACTCATGTATAGTTCGAGTTTTTTATTACCAAATCTTTAGACAAAATTAGAGGGTCGACCTATACATGGGCAATAGTTTCATTATGTCGAAATCTGTGCATGACGAGAAGGGATAGATGCAACTTTTTGCTTCAGAGTTGAAAAATATTTACCAGTTACTGCCAGTAATCAATGGAAACGTAAAATATGTATCAATTAGTCATCACAAGTACATTCTACCTTAACTGTGCCTGAATAGATATATTATCAGAAATAAGTAGTAGTTTTGCTGAAACGTGATGTATTTCAGTGTAAAATAGGATAAAATACATGACGAAAACAAAAGACTTAACCTTCTGATGTTCAAGAGATGTTACTCGTTTTTTTGATAGTTTTCGGTTAATATACTGTTATATTACAATGATATTCTATTCATACTGTGCTTGACATAATACATCCACGGAAATGTAATATTTTTGCTGAAATGACGTACGTATTACAGTGGGAAGCGGGATAAAATCACGAGGAAAACAATCGACTTTCTCTTTCTTTCGCTGTTCAAAAGATGTTACCGTAATTGTTATTCGAATGATTTTCAATAAAAAAAAGAAAACTGTTTCATTAGAATGATATTCTGTCCTAATTGACTTGAATAGAAATATACAATATTTTTGCTAAAGCTACCCGCGTTTCAGTGTAAAGTGCCGTAATAATAAATGGTAAACAATTTGCCTTCGGCGCTGGATGTTTCAGGTTCAGCGATTCTCAGTTCATAGGACGTAAATTGCTTTTTGGTGAGGATTTCCTGAAACGAGTTTTATATGCCATAAGATATGGTGCTTTATTACCCTAATTTGTTCGTCCATATCCCTCAACAACTTGGGTCGACCTATACACGAGGTATATCATGAATTGATGATTTCTTGGCCAAAAATCAAGGGTCAACCTATACACGAGGTAGATTTATAGGTAAGAATATACGGCATAT
>JAYMFT010287726.1:0-10403 GCA_038088735.1 Panulirus argus | reverse complement strand
CCGCCCCCACAGCAGTCCCTGGCTCCTCTGCCGCCCCCACAGCAGTCCCTGGCTCCTCTGCCGCCCCCACAGCAGTCTCTGGCTCCTCTGCCGTTCCAACAGCAGTCCTGGTTCCTCTGCTGTCCCCATTACAGTCCCTGGCACCTCTGCCGTTCACACAGCAGCCCCTGGCTCCTCTGCATCCCCTACAGCAGTCCCTGGCTCATCTGCCGCCCACACAGCATTCTCTGGTTCCTCTGCCGCTCCTACAGCAGGCCCTGACTCCTCTGCCGTCCCCAAAGCAGTCCCTGGCTCCTCTGTTGCCCACACAACAGTCCCTGGCTCCTCTACCGCCCCCATAGCAGTCCCTGGCTTCTCTGCAGCCCCCAAAGTAGTCCCTGGCTCCTCTGCCGTCCCCCACAGCAGCCTATGACTCCTCTGCCGCCCCCACATCAGTCTCTGGCTCCTCTGTCGCCTCTACAACAGACCTTGGCTCCTTTACTGCCCCACACAGCAATCCCTGGCTTGTCTGCCGACCCGCAAGGCAGTCCCTGGCTCCTCTGCCACCCTCACAGCAGTGCCTAGCTCCTCCGCCGCCCACACAGCATTCTCTGGTTCCTCTGCCGCCAGTACAGCAAGCCCTGGCTCCTCTGCCGTCCCCAGAGCAGTTCCTGGCTCTTCTGTCGCCCACACAGCAGTCTCTGGCACCTCTAATGACCCCAGAGCAGTCCCTGGCTCCTCTGCCGCCCCCAGAGCAGTCCCTGGCTCCTCTGCTGTCCCCACAGCAATCCCTGTTTCCTCTGCTGCCCGCACGGCAGCCCCTGGCTCTTCTGCCGTCCCCACAGCAGTCCCTGCCTCCTCTGTAATCCACAGAGCAGTCCCTGGCTTTTCTCCCACCCCCCAGAGAAGCCCCTGGCTCCTCTGCCGGCCCCAGAGCAGTTCCCGGCTCCTCTGTCTCCCCCAGAGCAGTCCCTGGCTCCTCTGTCGCCCCCAGAGCAATCCATGGATTATCTGCCGGTCCCCTCAGCAGCCCCTGACTCATCTGCCGACCCCCACAGCAGTCCCTGGCTCCTCTGCCACCCCTACAGCAGTCCCTGGCTCCTTACCGCCTACAGAGCAGTCTCTGATTCCTCTGCTGCCCCTACAGCAGCCCCTGGCTCCTCTGGCGTCCCCACGGCAGTCCCTGGCTCCTCTGTGGCCCCAACAGCAGTCCATGGCTCCTCTGCCGCCCCCACATCAGTTCCTGGCTCTTTTGCCGCCCCCAAAGCAGTCCTTGGCTCCTCTGCCGTCCCCACAGAATTCCATGGCTCCTCTGCCACCCCCCTCAGCAGCCCCTGGCTCCTCTACCGAAGCCACAACAGTCCCTAGCTCCTCGACCGTCCTCACAGCATTCCCTGGCTCCTGTGCCGCCCTCCAGAGCAGTCCCTGGCTCATCTGCCATTCCCACAGAAATCCCTGGCTCCTTTGTCGCCCACTCAGCAGCCCCTGGCTCCTCTGTCGCCCTCCTCAGCAGCCTCTGGCGCCTCTGCCGAAGCCACAGCAATCCCTGGCTCCTCTGCCGCCCCCTACAGCAGCCCCTGGCTCCTCTGAGGCCCACAAAGCAGTCCCTGATTCCTCTGCTGCCCCTACAGCAGCCACTGGATCCTCTGGCGTCCTTACAGCAGTCCCTGGCTCCTCTGTCGACCACACAGCAGTTCCTGGCTCCTCTGCCGCCCCACAGAGCAGTTCCTGGCTCCCATGTCGCCCCCAGAGCAGTTCCTGGCTCCTCTGCAACTCCCCTCAGCATCCTCTAGCTCATCTGCCGTCCCCACAGCAGTCCCTGGTTCCTCTGCCGCTCGCACATCAGTCCCTGGCTCTTCTGCCGTCCCCACAGCAGTCACTGGCTTCTATGTCGACCACAGAGCAGTCCCTGGCTATTCTGGCGCCCTCCACATCAGTCCCTGGCTATTCTGGCGCCCTCCACATCAGTCCCTGGCTCTTCTGCCGTCAACCCAGAGAAGCCCCTGGCTCCTCTGCCGTCCGCAGAGCAGTCCCTGCCTCATCTGTCGCCAGCAGAGCAGTCCCTGGCTTTCTGCAACTCCCCTCAGCAGTCCCTAGCTCCTCTGCCGAAGCCACAGCAACCCCTGGCTCCACTTTTGTCCCCACAGCTGTCTCTGGCTCCTCTGCTGCAACCCAGAGCAGCCACTGGCTCCTTTGTCGTCCCCAAAGCAGTCCCTGGCTCCTCTGTCGCCAACACAGCAGTCCCTGGCAACACTACCGCCTCCCAGAGCAGTTCCCGGCTCCTCTACCTCCCCCAGAGCAGTCCCTGGCTCCTCTGCCGTCCCTTAGAGCAGTCCCTGGCTCCTCTGCCGTCGGAAGAACAGTCCCTGGCTCCTCTGTCGTCACCAGAGCAGTCCCTGGCTCTTCTGCAACTCCCCTCAGCATCCCCTGGCTAATCTGCCGTCCCCACAGCAGTTCCTGGCTCCTATATCGCCCACAGAGTAATCCCTGGCTCCTCTGCCGCCCCTCACATCAGTCCCAGGCTCTTCTGCCGCCCGTACAGAAGCCCCTGGTTCCTCTCCCGTCGGCAGAGCAGTCTCTGGCTCCTCTGTCGTCCCCAGAGCAGTCCCTGGATATTCTGCAACTCCTCTCAGCAGCCCATGGCTCATCTGCCGTCCCCACAGCAGTCCCTAGCTCCTCTGCCGTCCCCATAGCAGTCCAGCAGTCCCTGGCTCCTCTGCCGCTCCCAGAGAAACCCCTGGCTCCTCTTCCGTCCCCACAGCAGTCCTTGGCTCCTCTGTCGCCCACACGGCAGCCCCTGGTCTTCTAGCACCACCCATAGCATTTCCTGGCTCCTCTGCCGCCCCCACAGCAGTTCCTACCTCCTCTGCCGCCCTGCAGAGAGGTCCCTGACTCCTTTGCCGTCAGCAGAGCAGTCCTTGGCTCCTGTGTCGCCCCCCAGAGCAGTCCCTGGCTCTTCTGCAACTCCCCTCAGCATCCCCTAGCTCATCTGCCGTCCCCACAGCAGTCCCTGGCTCCTCTGCCGCCCCCCATATCAGATCCAGGCTCTTCTGCCGCCCCCACAGAAGCCCCTGGCTCCTCTGTCGTCCGCAGAGCAGTCCTTGGCTCCTCTGTCGCCCCCAGAGTAGTCCCTGGATATTCTGCAACTCCCCTTAGCAGCCCATGGCTCAACTGCCGTCTCCATAGCAGTCTCTAGCTCCTCTGCCGTCCCCACAGCAGTCCCTGGTTCCTCTGTCGCCCCCCTCAACAGCCCTTGGCTCGTCTGCTGAAGCCACACCAGTCCCTAGATCCTCTTCCGTCCCCACAGCAATCCCTGGCTCCTCTGCTGCCCCCCAGAGCAGCCCCTGGATCCTCTACCATCCCCACAGCAGTCCCTAGCTCCTCTGTCGCCCACACAGCAGTCCCTGGCTCCTCTACCACCACCCAGAGCAGTTCCTGGCTCCTCTGCTGTCCCCACAGCAGTCCCTGGTTCCTCTGGTACCCGCACAGCAGCCCCTGGCTCCTCTGCCGTCCGCGGTTCCTCTGACGCCCCCCACAGAAGTCCCTGGCTCGTCTGCCGCCCCAGGAGCAGCCCCTGGCTCTTCTGCAACTCCCCTCAGCAGTCCCTTGCTCCTCTGTCGCCCCCTTCATCAGCCCCTGGCTCCTCTGCCGAAGAACCAGCAACCCCTGGCTCCTCTTCTATCACCACAGCAGTCCCTAGCTCCTCTGTCGCCCACACAATAGTCCCTGGCTCCTCTACTGCCTCCCACAGCAGTTCCCGGCTCCTCTACCTCCCCCACAGCAGTTCCCGGCTCCTCTGCCGACCCCCAAAGCAGTCCCTGGCTCCTCTGCCGTTCTCAGAGCAGTCCCTGGCTCCTCTGCCGTCCGCAGAGCAGCTCCTGGCTCCTCTGTCGCCCCAAGAGCAGTCCCTGGCTATTCTAAAACTCCCCTTAACATCCCCTTGCTCATCTGCCGTCCCCATAGCAGTCCCTGGCTCCTCTGCCGTCCCCCATATCAGTCCCAGGCTCTTCTGCCGCCCGCAGAGCAGTCCATGGCTCTTTTGTTGCCCCCAGAGCAGTTCCTGAATATTCTGCTACACCCCTCAGCAGCCCATGGTTCACCTGCCGTCCCCACAGATGTCCCTAGCTCCTCTGCCGTCCCCACAGCAGTCCCTGGCTCCTCTGTCGACCACAGAGCAGCCCCTGGCTCCTCTACCACCACCAGAGCAGTCCCTGGCTCCTCTGCCGTCCCAACAGCAGTCCCTGGTTACTCTGCCGCCCGCACAGCAGCCCCTGGCTCCTCTGCCGTCCGCAGAGCATTCCCTGCCTCATCTGTTGCCCCCAGAGCAGTCCCCTGGATATTCTGCAACTCCCCTCAGCAGCCCATGGCTCCTCTGCCGTCCCCACAGTAGTCCCTAGCTCCTCTGCCGCCCCCCCCCCCACAGTAGTTCCTGGCTCCTCTGCCGTCCGCATAGCAGCCACTAGCTACTCTGACGCCCCCCACAGAAGTCCCTGGCTCCTCTGCAGCCCCCACAGAAATCCTTGGCTCCTCTTCCACCCACAGCAGCCCCTGGCTCCTCTGTCGTCCCCGGTTTCTTTGCCGGCCCCCACAGCAGTCCCTGGCTCCTCTGCCGCCCACAGAGCAGTCCCTAATTCCTCTGCTGCCCCTACAGCAACGACTGGCTCCTATGGCGTCCCCAGAGCAGTCCCTGGCTCCTCTGTCGACCACACAGCAGTCCCTGGTTCCTCTACCGCCCCCTAGAGCAGTTCCTGGCTCCTCTGCCACCCCCAAAGCAGCCCCTGGCTCCTCTGCCGTCTCCAGAGCAGTCTCTGGTTCCTCTGCCGCTCTAACAGCAGCCCCTGGCTCTTCTACCGTCCCCACAGCAGTCCCTGGCTCCTAAGTCGCCCACAGGGCAGTCCCTAGCTATTCTGGCGCCCTCCACATCAGAACTGCTCTTCTGCCGCCCCCCAGAGAAGCCCCTGGCTCCTCTGCCGACCGGAGAGCAGTACCTGCCTCGTTTGTCGTCCCCAGAGCAGTCTATGGCTCTTCTGCAACTCCCCTCAGCAGTCCCTAGCTCTTCTGTCGCCCCCCTCAGCATCCCTTGGCTCCTCTGCCGAAGCCACAGAAACCCCTGGCTTCTCTTCTGTCCCCACAATAGTCCCAGGCTCCTCTGCTGCAACCCAGTGCAGCCTCTGGCTCCTCTGTCGTCCCCATAGCAGTCCCTGGCTCCTCTACAGCCTCCAACAGCAGTTCCCTGCTCCTCTACCTCCCCAGAGCAGTCCCTCTGCCGTCCTTAGAGTAGTCCCTGGCTCCTCTGCCGTCCGCAGAGCAGTCCCTGGCTCCTATATCGCCCACACAGCAGTCCCTGGCTCTTCTGCCACCCTCCACAAAGCCTCTGCCTCTTCTGCCGTCCGCAGAGTAGTCCCTGGCTTCTCCGTCGCCCCCAGAGCAGACCCTAGATATTCTGCAACTCCCCTCAGCAGCCCATGACTCATCTGACGTTACCACAGCAGTCTCTAGCTTCTCTGCCGTCCTCACAGCAATCCCTGGATCCTCTGTCGCCCCCCTCAGAACCTTTGGCTCCTCTTCCGTCCCCACAGTAGTCCCTGGCTCCTCTGTCGCCCCCCAGAGCAGTCCCTGGCTCGTCTGCCGTCCCCACAGCAGTCCCTGGCTCCTCTGTCGCCAACACAGCAGTCCCTGGCTCCTCTACCACCAACCAGAGCAGTTCCTGGCTCCTCTGCCGCCCGCACAGCAGTTCCTAGCTCCTCTGCCGCCCCCCAGTTCAGTCCCTGGCACGTCTGCTGTCCCCATAGCAATCCTTGGTTCTTCTGCCGCCCGCACAGCAGCCCCTGGCTCTTTTGACATCCTCAGAACAGTTCCTGGCTCCTATGTCGCTCACAGAGCAGTCCCTGGCACCTCTGCCGCCCCCACATCAGTCCCTGGCTCTTTGCCGCCCCTCACAGAAGCCCCTGGCTCCTCTGCCGTCCGCAGAGCAGTCCCTGGCTCCTCTGACGCCCCCAGAGAAGTCCCTGGCTCTTCTGCAACTCTCCTCAGCAGCCCCTGGCTCATCTACCGTCTCCACTGAAGTCCCTGGCTCCTATGCTGCCCCCACAGCAGTCCCTGGCTCCTCTGCCGTCCCCCAGAGAAGTCTCTGGTTCCTTTGCCGCCCGCACAGCAGTCCCTAGCTCCTCTGTCCATTCCCTAGAGGAGCCCCTGGCTCCTCTACCGTTACCACAGCCGTCCTTGGCTCCTCTGTCGCCCATACAGCAATCCCTGGCTCCTCTACAGCCCCCCAGAGTAGTTATTGGCTCATCTGCTGCACCCAGACCAGTCCCTGGCTCCTCTGTCGCCCCCTAGAGCAGTCCTTGGCTCCTCTGCCGGCCCCACAGCAGTCCCTGGTTCCTTTCCCGCCCTCACAGCAGCCCCTGGCTCTTCTGCCGTCCCCACAGCAGTCCCTGGCTCCTATGTCGCCCAAAGAGCAGTCCCTGGCTCCTCTGGCACCCCACTTATCAGTTCCTGGTTCTTCTGCCGACCCCCACAGAATCCCCTGAATCCTATGCCTCCCACAGCAGTCCCTGGCTCCTTTGCCATCCCCACAGCGGTCCCTGATTCCTCTGTCGCCCCTTCCGCAACCCATGGCTCCTCTGCCGCCCCTACACCAAAACCTGGCTCCTATGTCGCCCATACAGCAGTCCCACACTCCTCTGGTGCCCCCCACATCAGTAATTGGCTTTTCTGCTGCCCCCGACAGAAGCCCCTGGCTCCTTTGCCGTCCTCACAATAATCCCTGGCTCCTCCGTTGCCCCCCCTCAGAAGCCCTTGGCTCCTCTGCCGAAGCCACACCAGTCCCTGGCTCCTCTGCCACCCTCCAGAGCAGTCCCTGGCTCCTCTGCCACCCTCTAGAGCAGTCCCTGGCACCTCTGCCGTCCCCACAGCGGTCCCTGGTTCCTCTGCCGCCCGCACAGCAGTCCATGGCTCCTATGTCACCCACAATGCAGTCCTGGCTCTTCTGTCGCCCCCCGAAGAAGCCCCTGGCTCATCTGCCGTCCCCAGAGCAGCCCTTGGCTCCTCTGTCGCCCCCAGAGCAGTCCCTGGCTTTTCTGCAACTCCTATCAGCAGCCCCTGGCTCATCTGCCGTGCCCACAGCAGTCCCTGGCTCCTCTGCCATCCCCACAACATTCCCTGGTCCCGCTGTCGCCCCCTCAGCAGCCCATGGCTCCTCTGCCGAAGCCACAGCAGTCCCTGGCTCCTCTTCCGTCCCCACAGCAGTCCCTGGCTTCTCTGCAGCCCCCAAGGGCAGCCCCTGGCTCCTCTTCCGTCTCTACGGCAGTCCCTGGCTCCTCTGTCACCCACACAGCACTCCTTGGCTCCTCTACCGCCCCCCCAGAGCAGTCCCTGGCTCCTCTGCCGTTCCCACAGCAGTCCATTGTTCCTCTGCCGCCCGCACAGCAGCCCCTGGCTCTTCCGCCGTATCCAGAGCAGTCCATGGATCCTATGTCGCCCACAGTGCAGTCCCTGCCTCCTCTGCCGCCCCCAAAGCAATCCCTGGCTCCTCTGTAACCCACAAAGCAGTCCCTAACCTAACCTAACGTAACCCCCACAGAAGTCCCTGGCTCCTCTGCCGCCCCACAGCAGTTCCTGGCTAATCTACCGCCCCCACAGCAGTCCCTGGCTCCTCTGCCGTCCCCACAGCAGTCCCTGGTTCCTCTGCTGCCCCCACAGCAGTCTCTGGCTCCTCAGCCGTCCCCACAGCAGTTCCTGACGCCTCTGCCACCCCTACGGAAGTCCCAGGCTCCTATGCCGCCCCCACAGCAGTCCCTGACTCCTCTGCCGTACCGAAAGCAGTCCCTGGCTCAACTGCCGCCCAGACAGCTGTCCCTGGCTCCTCCTCTACCGCCCCACACAACCCCTGGCACCTCTGTTGTTCCTGGTTCGTCCGTCGACTCCCAGAGAAGTCCCTGGCTCCTCTGCCGCCCCCATAGCAGGCCCTGGTTCCTCTGCTGCCCCCCCCCCCACAGCAGTCTCTGATTTCTCCGCTGCCCCTACAGTAGCCCCTGGCTCCTCTGGCGTACAAAGAGCAGTCCCTGGCTTTTTTGTCGCCCACAAAGCAGTCCCAGGCTCCTAGACCGCCCCCAGGGCAGTTCCTGGCTTCTCTGCCGCCCGCACAGCAGTCCCTGGCTCCTCTGCCGTCCACAGAGCAGTCCCTGATTCCTCTGCTGCCCCTTCAGCAACCCCCGGCGTCCCCACAGCAGTCCCTGGGTACTCTGTCGCCCACACAGTAGCCCCTGGTTACTCTACCACCCCCCAGAGTAGTTCCTAGCTCCTCTGCCGCCCGCACAGCAGTCCCTGGATCCTCTGCCGCCCCTCAGAGCAGTCCCTGGCTCTTCTGCCGGCCCCACAGCAGTCCATGGCTCCTATGTCGCCCACAGAGCAGTCCCTGGCTCCTCTGCCGCCCCCACATCAGTCCCTGGCTTTTCTGCCGCTCCCCACAGAAGCTCCTGGCTCCTCTGCCGTGCCCAGAGCAGTCCCTGGTTCCTTTGTCGCCCCCAGAGTTGTCCCTGGCTCTTCTGCAACTCCCCACAGCAGTCCCTGGCTCCCCTGCCGTCCCCACAGCAGTCCCCGGCTCCTCTGTCGCCCCCTCAGCAGTCCTTGGCTCCTCTGCCGAAGTCACAGCAGTCCCTTGCTCCTCTTACATCCCCAGAGCAATCCCTGGCTCCTTTGCCACCCCACAGAGCAGCCCCTGGCTCCTACGCCCTCCCCACAGCAGTCCCTGGTTCCTCTATTGCCCACAGGGCAGTCTCTGGCTCCTCTACCGCCCACACAGCAGTCCCTGGCTCCTCGTTCGTCCCCAGAGCAGTCCCTGGCTCCTCTGGCGCCTCCAAAGCTGTCCCTGGCTCCTCTGTCGCCCCCCGAGCAGTCCCTGGCTCCTCTGCCGTCCCCACAGCAGTCCCTGGTTCTTTTGCCACCCGCACAGCAGCCCCTGGCTCTCAAGCCATCCTCAGAGCAGTACCTGGTTCTTCTGCCACCCGCACAGCAGCCCCTGGCTCTTCCGCCATCCTCAGAGCAGTCCCTGGATCCTCTGCCACTCGCACAGCAGCCCTTGGCTCTTCCGTCATCCTCAGCGCAGTCCCTGGCTCCTATGTCGCCCACAGTGCAGTCCCTGGCTTCTCTGCCGCCCCCACATCAGTCCCTGTCTCTTCTGCCGACCCCCACAGAAGCCCCTGGCTTATCTGCCGTCCCCAGAGCAGTCCCTGGCTCCTCTGTCGCCCCCAGAGCAGTCCCTGGATATTCTGCAACTCCCCCCAGCAGCCCCTGGCTCATCTGCCGTCCCCATGGCAGTCCCTGGCTCCTCTGCCGTGCCCACAGCAGTCCCTAACTCCTCTGTCGCCCCCCTCAGCAGCCCTTGGCTCCTCTGCCGAAGCCACAGCAGTCTCTGGCTCCTATTCCGTCCCCACAGCAGTCCCTGGCTCCTCTGCCACCCCCAAGAGCAGCCCCTGGCTACTTTTCCGTCTCCACGGCAGCCCCTGGCCACCCAGAGCAGTTCCTGGCTCCTCTACAGCACCCTGAGTAGTCCCAGTCTCCTCTGCCGCCCCTCAGAGCAGCCTCTAGCTCCTCTGCCGCCCCCAGAGCAGTCTCTGGCTCCTCTGTCGCCACTAGAGCAGTCCCTGGCTCTTCCGCCGCCCCCTCAGCAGTCCCTGGCCCCTCTGTCGCCCCACAGCAGTCCCTGGCTCCTCTGCCGCCCCCCAGAGCGGTGCGTGGCTCTTCAGCTGCCACCACAGCAGTTTCTGGCTCCTCTGCCCCCCCCACAGCAGCCCCTGGCTCTTCTGCCGTCCCAGCAGCAGTCCCTGGTTCCTCTGCTGCCCCCACTGCAGTCCCTGGCACCTCTGCTGTCCACACAGGAGTCCCTGGCTCCTCTCTCGCCCTCAGAAACGTCCGTGGCTCCTCTGCCGTCCCCGCAGTGATCCTTGGTTCCTCTGCCGCCCGCACAGCAGCCTCTGGCTCTTCTGCCGACCCCACAACAGTCCCTGGCTCCTCTGTAACCCACAGAGCAGTCCCTGGCTCCTCTACCGCCCACAGAGCAGTCCCTGGGTTTCCCGCCGCCCCCCACAGAAGCTCCTGGCTCCTCTGCTGTCCCCAGAGCAGTCGCCGGCTCCTCTGTCGCCCCCAGAGCAGTCCCTGGCTCCTCTGTCGCCCCCAGAGCAATCCATGGCTCATCTGCCGCTCCCCTCAGCAGCCCCTGGCTCCTCTGCTGTCCACACAGCAGTCGCTGGCTCCTCTGTCGCCCCCTCAGTAGCCTCTGGCTCCTCTGCCGCTCCCACAGCAGTCCCTGGCCTCTCTGCCGTTCCCACAGCAATCCCTGGCTCCTCTACCGACCCTCAAAGCAGCCCCTGGCTCCTCTGCCGCCCCCCTCTGAAGCCCCTGGCTCTTCTGCCGCCCCGCTCAGA
>JAYMFT010287725.1:0-23933 GCA_038088735.1 Panulirus argus | reverse complement strand
CTTCACAACCACATTTCCTTCAGGACATGCCACTTCACAATCCCATTACCTTCATTATATTCTTCTTCACAACCCCAACATTACCCCTGCCGACAGCGTCACTTATCTATGATATCAGTGACAATTATCAAGACATGATCTTTTTTACTTATTATTTCTCTTACTAGTTTCTCATCTAGGACCTCTAACCCTCCTTCCCTTAGCCACAATCGCTCCATAAACACCAACTCATCCAACAGATGGTACATGAGAAGTGGGCCAGGTAGGACGAGACAGTTACACGTCACAGTGGAGTCGATCCAGGTGAGCGTGGCAGGCGCCTCCCCCGAACCCAACCGGCTCACACGCCACAAAAACACAACAGTCAAGGTGATACAATATGCTGGTGCTGCGGCTGATGTTGGTGATGCTACGAGCGCTGACGTTGGTATGGGTGACGCTACTAGCGCTGATGTTGGTGCTGGTAATGCTACCGTAGCTGATGTTGGTGCTGGTGAAGTTACTATCATTGATGTTGATGCTGGTGACGGTACTATCCCTGATGTTGGTGCTGGTGATGCTACTGTCGCTGATGTTGGTGCTGGTGATGCTACTATCGCTAATGTTGGTGCTGGCGATGTTACTAGCGCTAATGTTGATGCTGTTGATGCTGCAATCGCTCATGTTGGTGCTGGTGATGCTTCTATCGCTAATGTTGGCGCTGGTGATGCTACTATCGCTAATATTGGTGCTGATGAAGCTGCTATCGTTGATGTTGGTGCTGGTGATGCTACTAGAGCTGATGTTGATGTGGTGCTGCTACTATCGCTAATGTTGGTTCTGGTAATGCTACTATCGCTGATGTTGGTGCTGGTGATGCTACTAGTGTTGACGTTGGTGCTGGTGATGCTACTATGGTTAATGTTAGTGCTGGTGATGCCACTATCGCTAATGTTGATGGTGATGCTACTGTCGCTGATATTGGTGCTGGTAATGCTGCTATAGCAAATGTTGGTGCTGATGATGCTACTAGCGTTGACATTGGTGCTGATGCTACTACCGCTAATGTTAGTGCTGATGATGCCACTATCGCTAATGTTGATGGTGATGCTACTGTCGCTGATATTGGTGCTGGTAATGCTACTGTAGCAAATGTTGGTGCTGGTGATGCTACTAGCGTTGACGTTGGTGCTGGTGATGCCTCTATCGCTAATGTTGGTGCTGTTGATGCTACTATCGCTGATGTTGGTGCTGGTAATATCACTATCGCTGATGTTGGTGCTGGTGATGTTACTATCGCTGATGGTGCTGGTGATGCTGCTATAACTGATGTTGGTGCTGGTGATGTTACTGTCGAAAAATGCTGGTGCTGGTGATGCTGCTATCGCTGATGTTGATGCTACTATTGCTGATGTTGGTGCTGGTGCTGTTACTATCGCTCATGTTGGTGCTGATGTTGATGATGCTACTATGGCTGATGTTGGAGCTGGTGATATTGCTGTCAATCATGTTGGTACTGGCGATGCTACTGTCGCTCATGTTGGTGCTGGTGATGCTACTATAGCAAATATTGGTGCTGATGGTGCTTCTAGCGTTGAAGTTGATGCTGGTGATGCTGCTGTCGCTAATGTCGGTAATTGTGAAGCTACTATCGCTGATGGTGCTGGTAATGCTACTATCGCTGATGTTGGTGCTGGTGCTGCTACTTTCGCTGATGTTGATGCTACTATTGCTGATGTTGGTGATGCTACTATGGCTGATGTAAGTGCTGGTGATGCTGCTATCGCTAATGTTGGTGCTTGTGATGCTACTATCGCTGATGTTGGTGCTGATGCTGCTACAGTCGCTGATGTTGATGCTAATATTACTGATGATGATGCTACTATGGCTGATGTAGGTGCTGGTGATGCTACTACCGCTAATGTTGGTGCTGTTGCTATCGTTGATGTTGATGCTGGTGATGCTACTATCGCTAATGATGGTTCTGGTAATGCCGATTTTGGTGCTGGTGATGCTACTAGTGTTGACGTTGGTGCTGGCTATGCTACTATCGCTAATGTTGGTGTTGCTACTATCGCTAATGTTGATGGTGATGCTACTATCGCTGATGTTGGTGCTGGTAATGCTACTGTAGCAAATGTTGGTGCTGGTGATGCTACTAGCGTTGACGTTGATACTGGTGATGCTACTATCGCTAATGTTGGTGCTGGCGATGCTACTATTGCTGATGTTGATGGTGATGCAACTATTGCTGATGTTGGTGCTGGTATTGCTACTATCGCTGATGTTGGTGCTGGTGATGCTACTATCCCTGATAGTGCTAGTGATGCTACTAGTGTTAGTGCTTCTAATGATGCTAGTGCTGCTGCTGCTACTGGTGCTGATGATGCTGCTAACGCTGTTGTTGGTATTGATGCTCGTCTTAGTGAGCTCGCTAGTGATGATCATGATGCTTCTGATGATGTTCCTGTTCATAATGATACAGATGATGGTGTAGTTGATGCTGATATGCTGCTGGTAGTGCTGATGATGCTGGTAATATACTGCTCCTGTTGCTGTTAGCGGTGTTGATAATACTTCTTTAATACCGATCCTGGTAATGCTGATGGTACTGGTGATGGTGCGTTAACGCTGCTGATTCTCATGGTACTGGTGATTATGGTACTAGTGATGATACTAATGATGGGACTAGTGCTGCAGTTGTTGATGATGATTGTACAGGTGTTATGGGTATTGAGCCTACTTATGGTATTGGTGCTGCTGTTGATGATGATGGTATTGGTGCGAAAGGTAATGATCCTACTAATGGTCTAGTTGCTGCTGACTTTCTTTACTCCCAGAAACTCCATTTACGAATTAAAGTCCTTATCGAGGCCAGGTGCACAAAATTACCATATAAGGGCACAAAGCTGAGAAAAAAGAAATAGGGAAAAGAATTTTTTTTAATGGTGGATAACCTTCCTTTGAAAATGAAGAAGTCATGGATAGGTGTAAATATAAACAAATAAAGAGAAGGCAGAGTTCCAAAGCGCAGCGAAGTAGGAAAAGAATAACAGTTACCACAAGGCCCACTCTTGAGTTGCCAGTGGTTCCAAATATGACGCTATCAAGTGGTTTGCTGAGTATTGCATACAGCAAAATTTGACTAAGAAATTAAGAGCATATAAAGAGGAAACTGCATTCAGCCTATTAGCTCCCAAAGTAGTTCCTAATGACATCCACCCATATACACTCATTTACATAAATATATATTTAAAAGTCCCCCGTGTTTTGGCACATAATATAATTTGTCAACTTGCTCTATTCGTTAACCCTACTTCCAAGCAAAAGCGCCTACCCGTTTTTTGTTCGTTTATTAATATGTCTAATCTAACATAATTCAGAATTTGCCTTGAATACTTGATTCTGCTGCCTTACTGACGTCCTCTTTATTTATCCCCTTCCTTACCTCTAACAAATAAGCTGTCATCTTTAATGGATGTAAATTCATTTTCTTGTCTAGATATATTTATAATATTTCATATCAATTTTGTGACCTTATAGTTTTTGACCATTCTGCAGTTGGGCAACCATTGAACCACATAATCAAGGTTGCGTTTGATTTAGGCTCTAAGATAAAGTTAAGTACAACATCGCATTGTTTATACAACAAACCATTTTAGTGGCTTTTTTCCACAGTAATAAAGCGCTGCCACAGCTGTAAATGTATATTATCCGTCATTTCTATATTCGTCTATTATGTCGATTAACTAAGTATTATCAAGCCAACTGTAAATATTCATGTCTCATTTTCCAAACCTCAGTACTTTACACTTAAGGATGTTAACTAGATTTGCCACTTTTGTCGACTTTGATAGTTCATTTTGGCTTTCTGTTGTGCAATTGAATTTTACTAATTCTCTTTATATATATAAAATTTTATTATAGTCCGCAAATCTAACATTGTTTGTCTCGCTACCTTTGTTGTTAATGTTAATAAAGACCAAATGAGATCCCTTGACATAACCCAACCTAATATTGTTTAATGATAGTGCCACTTTTTACTATCTTTATTGGTAAACATTGCATGACTCGACCTTCGTTATCAGTTTATCTATGGTGTTTTATCAAGAACCTTCCTAAATAACAGATGATATCATGATTAATGTTGTTGTCCACTGCTTGAATACTTCAGTGGACAATGGAAGAAAATTTGCAAAAGATGAACATCTTATAATTAAGCTAATCTTGAACTTTTTATTAAACTGTTTTAGGGATGACTTCAACTGAACTAGCTACATTTTACAAACACCAGTCGGTGAATAGAGGGAACTGACCTTTGGCCCATTGTGAATCCTAGTATAGATGATGGCAAAGGTATTCAGGCAACCAATTCTCAGAGTAGAAACTTAATATATATATCAACAAAAGATGGAAAAGGACACACTGTGTGCTACAGAGAAAGGTTAGACTGAGGAGTTCACAACTGGACTTTAAAACTCGACTCCAAATCTGTTGGTTATGCCATAGATATGATAATACTCCATAAAGGTCGATTCAATCCCTTGTGTAATCTGAGAAACTTTTTAAGCGAATTGTTAGCACAGAAGCAGCAACCCCCCCCCCCCAACCCTTTTCTTTTTACGATTTAGCTGTGTGATTGGTGGGATTTCAAAAACAGTTCAGATGGTACTATACACTGATATCAAGTATGTTCATTGTTAAAATAGTGAAATTACTGTCATCAACGGAGGCAGGAAATTCACAGGGTTTTAGAAAGAGACAGGAAGAAACTGGATTTTAGCGATGTTAAACTGGCTAGCTTGTTTGCCCAGCCTGAAAAATCCTCCCAAATATTAGGTTAGGTTTGCTCTGCTTGGAAAATCCTACCCAAATCCAAGTTTGTAGATGTAGGTAAGTGTGGTGGTAAGAAAAGATTAAGCAGCTTTAAAAGAAGTGGAGGGACTCAGTGTAATCAGCAGTTATGTAGTTACCTGCCATGTCAACATAGTCAACTGTGGTCTCCCTTTTTTTATAAGTACAAAAAAATAAATAAATACTTCACATACATTTTCATATGTACTATTGGTGAACCTTGAATTTTATATGTAACATTATTGTATGTTGTTTTCTCTTAGGAAACGAAAAAGATAATTACAGCCATCACCCATAAATGTTCAGGAAGAGGTTAGGATCTTCCTTCTTGATGCTTTGAAGATTATGCCTTTGTACTACAGAGGCCATGATTAGTGGTGCCTGGCACTCTTTCCAGATTGAAGGCTGGTCTCCTTCCATTAAATATCTATGAGTTATTATTGTGTGCTCAATTCTTAGCTTTGTTAAAATCACTTTGGTTGGCTGTAATAGACACTATTACCTAACAGCCATGTTCTTTAACCTCACACAGTTTGTTGTTCCTGGTGTCTCCCGGCTTTTCCCTTCATTAACTACATTCTCTGATATGAAGCTCATATCACTGTATGGGACAGGAGGATAGGTGTCAGAGAAGATAGTTGCAGCTATTGGCACGAGTAAATTGCTTCTTTGCTGAAGAGGAAACCATTAGTAAAAAGGAGAAAGAGGCAAGAACACTACTTCTGGTAGGGAAAAATATTATCAGTAAATCCTATCTTCACATGAAAGGAAAATGATGTTACTTTTCGTGAAAGACAGTAATAGATATTAATATAAAGCCATGAACAGTAACTTTAGGAAGATTTAAGCAGCTTACAAATAAAGACGAGTGGTTGTTATGGTATCAGCAATTGAAGTAGTAGGCATATATGAAGAAAAATATTGTAATGAAGATGGTACATAAAGATCTGCCAAAAAATGTATTACCTGCTTACCGTACTATCATCATTATACAACTTTAAGACCTTTTCTTATGGGTCTCTTTTAGCTTCATGGTTGCACTCCATGAATGACCAGGAAAAGTTATGGACTTTTTCTTTTTGTTCAAAGGACTTCCTTTCAACATGGGTTGAAAAGAAAGAAAGAAAAAGTTGAAGCTCAAATACATCTAACCAGCTTGTTTATATATTACTTGCTTTTATTGAATTTCTTAAGGTTTAGCTTTGTCTATAGGTCATCCTGGAAATGACTTGTTGCTTTAACTGATGCACATAATCCATTTCAGTATATCCATATACTGTTAACCAAGGAAAATAATAACCTAAAAGTGGGTAAGACAGAGACTTGTGTGGGTGATTCTAAGTGGTGGTGTTAACTCCATGTTAAATGGAGAAGTGTAAATGCAAACCAGATAATAAAAAAGATGAGAACATACAGAATTAGAGTAACTGTAAAGTAAGGAAGATTCAACATGAAACACACTTTCAATGGGCTTCCATAGGGATGCTTCTGAGGGAAAATTCTTTACGTAAAATGAATTTCTTATATTCATGATTTTTCAATTTAAAAATGGTACCAGTTGACCATCAGTCATTTGGGCAATTATTTAATCATGTGTTCTTATACTCTGTTCTCAACCTTTAATGTTATTCCCCTAAACTACTACTGTATATGCATATATGCATGGCACAATTGAAGATACCTCTCTGCTACGTAATGCTTTACAATGATCATTAATGAGACCCAGGTTGTATTGCAGGGTCATTCATGTCCAGAACTGCTCAATTATTTAAAGGCCTGAACTAAGCTAATACTTGAAATATACTACCCAAAAATAGCTGCAAGGATAATTTTAGAATTTAGCTAATAAATGACAAAAAAGACTTGAAAGAAAATCAGCAAAAGAAGTAGTGAGAGGTCTAAGTAACTGATCTATTCGCTGTAAATGTTACACATTATGGTCTCTTTTTTTTTTTCTATATGTTGAGGATGATCCAAAAATACTGTAGGTGCTGGTATATATGGAGTCAATGTTGTCCAATGATACCCACCATGTGTTGTCAAGCATCAGATCAGTTGTTTCCTTATGGTGTCATAGAAAGCAGCATGACAATGTCGTAACATGGCAGCAGGGGAGAATCCAGATAATTTCAATTTTTTGGATATCTTCGATATAATTGTTCATGCAAAATATTATCCACACAAACTGGTATCTGCTAAAATAAACACTTGTATAGACTGATGGGCTGGTAAACTGGTGTTAACAGACCACCTGAATGTGATTAAAGTGAAAGTAAATAATCACATTTGGCAAAGTTCCATCATTATTAATGGATGAAAAGGAGTATTTCTCATTAAGGAACGTCTTGCTCCAAAGGAGTTCATCATTTCTCTGCCCCTAAATGAGGTGCATCTATCTATATCTCTTATGCCTGTTCCAACTTGAACTCCCTCAAAGGGGTGGCCACAGCAACAGAGTCCCCATAATTCAAGAACTCGTGCCGCTTTATGCCTTTAGTTCCTCACCCTTGACAGGCCATTGGCAGAGGTCAAGTCTAGTGCAGTGTTTGCAGAGGCTCCTATTTAATGTTCCTAATGACTACTTCTATCTAATACTTCTACCTAATAATCCTGCCTAAATATTCATACCTACTACTTCTAATTACTGCTCCTACCATTTTGCCAAAAGGCAGGGCTATCTTATAGTGCTCACAGAAGGAAATCTAGTTATGAAGAATGAGCTGCATGAGGTAAGTGTTGTCAAGTGTTAAATATGACAAGGAGAGATTGTATGTTTGTGGACAGAATGCCAGTAGTCCACAAGATAGTGAGGCAGAAAGAAAAGATGGCTACCTGGGTCAGAGCAGTGCAACCTGACAACCACTAAAGTGCTGGCTCATTAAGCAGAAGTCAACTAACCCTCCTGATACCCAGGCAGGTAGTACTGGTAATATACCTCCCTGGTAATATACACTGTTTTCTAAAACAGAGTATTCTTCATGATAAATCTTGAACTCTGTCTCTCTCTGTCAAACAACTTTAGTCACCTTTACACATCCAAACAAGGAATAAGTAAACTACTCACTGCCACAGCCAAAATGTGAGAAAAATTGCTTGGACTTCCAAAAATTCAGTGCACAGACAGGTGGTGTCACAAGCCTGCCTCAATTAAAGGGTTAATATAGGTAGATACATTCCTTCCAACACTGAACTATGCAACCAAAACAAGAACATGGAATGAGTCACAGAGGAGGCCAAGAAGCCAGGCTGTGGAATTGAGCTATTTGATAAGAGCATGAGGTATGACTTGTTGGAAATAAAGAAAGAAATGAGAGGGAGTATGAGAGTTCTGGTTTGGCAGGGAATACAAAGGAAATGAATCTGGAGTAGCAGAGTTGGTGAAACATAATACTTTGAAGTGGTTTGGGTATTTGGAAAGAATGCAAGACACAGTTAACAAGAAGGGTGTATGATAGTACAATTTAAGTGGTTGGTGTGAGAGAAAGACCACCAGAGACTTAGGGAAACAGAGTGGAGCAGTATTGTTGGGAAAGAAATCTTGGAATAATGAGTGGAATGGTGTATGTGAAGGAGGGATGTGGGGATAAGGATAAGTGAAGACTCCTTTTGCCATGGCCAGCTCATTGATAGGAGTTCCTCGAGGGAACGGGAACCAGAGATAGAGAATATACATAATACCTGAGTGACTGAAGGTCCTCAAGGATAAGGAAACAAATCCATACTACGTTTTCCTGGAAATTTTGTTTATTTTGCTAAAAAATAAATGCTGTACTGGAATTTCACTTAAAGTGTACTTCTTGCATTATATCAAAATGACTCCCACAGTGGAAAAATAAAATTCTGGCATGAAACCATGATTCTTTTCAAATGAACACACACACACAACATGATTCTGTTCAAATGAGCACACACATGCAAAAGTACAAAAAAGTGATATGGTTTGCTAGTGGTATTTCATCCATTCCTCATGATGTCATACAGAGTACTTTACAAATACATCACAAGACCTGCATTAGACCCTAAGGATCAGAAGGGATGCTTAGGTTTTATTCACAGTGGCATAGACCCAGCCATCATTATTTAGAACCTTTGATGAGCTATCTCATCTGATTTGTGAAAATGTCACCCAACAAAAATGGGAAGTGGCATGACTTATCTTAATTCCCTTGCAGTTCAGCAATCATGCTACAACTGTAGATTTCTGGAAACCTGTAAAATGACTTCATGAAAAGGGAAAAATGGTAAAATAGTTGATAGTTTATAAACATGCTAAATATGCTTTAAGCTGATTTTTTAAACTGCCAAAGATGAATATGACTCAGGTGTACTTAATGTAATATCCTCAATTCCCTTCTCAGTCACAACAAATGAACAGGATTTTTGCCCTAACCAAGGACAGAATACCACTTCTAATAACCGCACATTGTATTCAAGAGCAGTTTTGGTTTTACAAGAGTTTCCTTCAGATTTACCAATGTGACTTGCATCCCACTGTGAACTTTTATCTTTATTTTTGTTACATAGCACAGTTTTATTTAATGTGATACAAGAGTTAGTGCGAATTAGCATCAACCGTGTCGTCACCAAATTTGCCCATGACAGTCCTAGTGCAGGGGTGATATTCCCAGCACGACCATACAGATTCTGCTTACCCATTGCAGCAGTTATCTAGAAAGAAATTTCTTTATTAGAAGACTATTGATATATCTTAAAATTATTTGCAGCTATTCTCTAGTTATGTAATACAGTAAAGGTAAGCTCATTTGGCAAAAAATATTTCCTCCAAATTATAATAATCATACTCAACTGAAAAACAACATATAATTGTGATACAGCTGTTTATGTTTTAATTGTATTCCATTTAATAAAAATATGTCCAACTTTAGATGATACTCCTTCAACTCCTCCCTTGGTTCTGAGTATACAAACATTGAACCTCCTATATTTTGACAACACAGGCACTGACCCTACTGTCTCTACACTGTCTAAGCACTAAACTCCCTTTTTTCTGTGCACAAACATTAACTACCTCATCAACAGTGCCTATGAACTTACACCCTAATGTCATCAACACTTAGGCACAAAATCCTCCTATGCCTTTATTACTAAGAAATTGAATTCCCTGGTTTATACACGGTCAGTAATTCAGGTAAAATTCTTCACTACCTAGACAATGACACCCACTCATTGTTATACATGAAATTAAACTCCAACACCTTCATAACTAGAGCACTAAACTCCATGGTTCTGACCATATTAAGTCTTCTCCACTTCACGAGAATGTTTCCAAAAAGGTCACAGTATATGCACTATGCTTCAAGTGCTTCAGTTATTCAAGTTTACTTTAAATGTATTATGTTCACTTTAAAATCAACATTTTCACTGAGAGAGAAACATGCTCAATAAACAACATTTTCATTGTAATTTCACCCTGTTCAGTGTACAAAATACTCTGTTCACAAAAAATTTGGTGACATGACACGATTAAATCAACAGAGTAGCCAGCACTACACATATAAGCAAGGTTTGGAACAAACACAGGAAAAGCTACTGAAAGGTGGGCTAAGGTGAAAACTTTCATTTACTAACCTCTCCTCTCAATTAACCTTGTACTTCCTCAGTTAGGTTTCCTTTCCAATTGTGGCAATCTCACATTTTTCAAGATGTATAAAAAATGTATGTAACCTTACAATTACAAAGATATTCATACAGACATGAAAAAAAATCAATTTACAAGTATATTTCATTCAAATACTATCAGTCTGATGATGTGCAGAAGATTCAATGATAATTGTTTAATTTCAACAATAGAAACATTTGTGTATTACCAGCGGCACCAGTCAAATTCAGTTGTTAAGGTAAGGCATGCACTGGCAACTCTTGACTCCACTTGTACCATCATCGTCAAGTAATTCAGGATACTTTTCTGCCTGGTCCTCGAAATCTAGCTAAAAGCTACTCAATTTCCTTCCTTGAGAACATGCAAGAATGTGCTACCACTGGCATGACTGAAGGCTGACTGAGGGGAGACATTACCAAGCACTGGCAACCACCTAGGCCCAGTGAGTGGCCTTAATATGGAGGTGTGACACTTACAGCATAAATTAATGCCTTGCATAAGTATCCATCTGGGCAAGTTAAGAGGTTAGGTAAACTGAACAGAAAGATTCCTGTGGGAAAATAAAAACTTAGATACAGTACTTTGTACATAGTATCTGTGGTATGAGTTTAGTCAATATCCATTTGCCAAGTCTTCACATGCTGTGTACACAAGCACTATGTAACATTTAATCACACATGACTTTGACCCTTAACCTCCCAGTACTGTACTAATCCCGTGTAGAAATTTGAAGGCAGAGTAAGCAGAACAAGTTTAGCCAATATTAATTAACTGATACTGTATAAAATAGCATCTACCAGGTACAACAATTCTGGTTCACAAGACCATTTGATGCTAATTTTTGACTCCAGGGGTCAATTTGGCTGTACTATCTGTGCTGTAGATTTGGTTGGTAACCCTTTACCAAGTCACCAGGTATTGTGCACAGTTCTCATTAAAAGTTTGATAATGTTTCAACAAAGAAAATAATATCTTAGTACACCACATGAGATAAATTGGTGGAAATATTTTTAACCTGATCACAAACTATAAACAATCTGAGTCTTGATATAAAGGAAAGATAAATGAACATACCTGATTAATGGCTACCACAGCAACATCATATGAGGATGCCAACTGATGTAACCTGTAGCCTAATGTTTGAAGAGGTATGGTCTTGTTCACTTCTGCTCCATCTTCAGCCCTGAATGCAGCAGCAACTGAATCAATGATAACCAGACCCACTTGGCGAGAGGGAACAAGATGTGGGAGCTGATACCGGATACAGTCCACTAGGCTCTCCTTTAGACATATAACCCCTTCAGACATATAAAATACAAGTATAAAAGATCCATAAATAATAGCAATTATCATAAGGCTCAAAATTATGAGTAAAGTTATTATACCTTCATAATAAAATTAGAAAATCAAAATATAAAGGAGTTACAAAAATCTAATCTATCTATCTATATCTCTAATGCCTGTTCCCTCCAAATCTCTCAAAGGGGTGGCCATGACAATAGTGTCTCCATAACTAGTGAACTACAGAGTTGCTTTTTAGTCTTTAGTGCCTCACCCTTAGCAAGCCACTGGCAGATAAAATCTCTGGTGCAGTGTTTGTAGAGGCTCCTACCTAATGCTCCTACTGACTGCTACTACCTAATGCTCCTGCCTAATGTTCCAATGAACTACTTCCATCTAATGTTCCTACCTAATGCTCCTGACTTAACATTCTTTCCTACTAATTTTGTCTATGTTCAGAAATTTAAGGTCCTCACAAATTATTGTATTTACATCATATACACCATTTTCAGCA
Organism: Panulirus argus; assembly: GCA_038088735.1. Taxonomy (NCBI): domain Eukaryota; kingdom Metazoa; phylum Arthropoda; class Malacostraca; order Decapoda; family Palinuridae; genus Panulirus; species Panulirus argus. The sequence goes on along the minus strand of JAYMFT010287725.1, from coordinate 11,685 downwards.
ATACTGGTTAAGAGCACAAGAATAAAGGTGTCAGATAATTTTAAAAAGAGGTTAGATGAGAAGATATGTGGTTCTGATATATCTTTGCTCAATGGAGTTGAAGTGATATGGAGGTGTAAAAGTATAAATGCAGCTACTAAAGAACATAAAGTGTAAAGAAGAGAAGTGGAATTAGAGGAACAAAGTGATTGAACAATGAATAAAAACTGATACATTTAAAAATGAGGTTATGGAAATATAACGAAGTGAATCTTACAAGGCCTTGAATAAAATCATGAAACAGACAATAAATATGAATAAAAATTGCTGACTATCATGAAAAGAGTATAAATGAGAATGTTTGGGGTAACTATGAGCTATTTTGGAAATACACAAATGTAAAAGAACTGTATTTTAATAATGATAATGAGCTAAAGAAGCATGGAGAATACTGATGACAGAAGAAATATACAAAGGGTAGAAAGAAAACATAATGACATTACTAAATCTTCTTTCAGAAAAGAGGTGTCACACTTAAAATTACCCAAAGATCACACAATGTCTTATGGTAGATTAGATAACAGAGGAAATATGTGAAAATTCAAGGCAAAGAGATATAAATATATGCTGTGTTTAGTCAACACTTATCTATTTCTGCCATGGATTCTTTAATATCTAACTAAGCTAGTAATCAATATCCACAGCTTCAGAATAAAGTGCAACACTACTGAGCATCATGATAAGCCAGTTTGAAGTGTTTCTAGTGAAAAAACATAATATAGTAACCTTAGTTTCATTATTTTTTCATACATCAGTAAAGATAAGGTCCTTAGATTGGCTCTTCTAAGAGAGTTATGCCCTATGACTAATTCAGTCACATATCTGAAATGTAATGGAGATAAGACTTTCATTCCTTAACTCTAAAGATCTTTATTCCTATCATCTTTGTCGACCCATGAATAAAGTAAAGCATTTATGTGAGATAATCATATTAGTATAGTACTATCATTAATAAGGTAAGTTTTGAAGGATGAAAAGCCATTTTTCCATAGTACGCACACCTTCAGAGCAACAGAGACAGCATTTACTAGGTGTGGGTCAAAAAATGCTTTAACCACTGAAATTAAGCATATCAATTAATATGAATTCAATGAACAAGTAGCACCCTGCCCAGCCAGAGGAGATCATGCTATGGTGAGGAGACACTAATTATTTACCCGCATTCACTGACTGACTGCTGGTCTGTGCCTCAGGCCTGTTGCAGTATGAAATCAAGAATAAGTTTACTGAAAAGGAAAGTGAGGAAGGTAAGGAAGGCAAAATAAATGGGATACTCAAAGGACTCTGCTTATGCTAAGGAAATGGTTTTCATCCAAACAAACCTGCATTTCTCATATGTCCAGGGAACCCTAAGTACAACCGAGTGTATCCACATAAAGGAGAGACTTAAAAATTTACGGAAAGCTAAAGGACCTATTCTTAATGACAAGCGACTTCTACTGTGGAAGTAGCATACTTAAAGCCAGGATGTACATAAAAGTACCAATGAACAAGAAATTTTTTAAATAACAAAGACCCCTTTTTGTTAATCTCAACCAATAAGACATAACCCAACTCTTTTCAGGATTTTCATACATTTAGTGTATGAAGTACTGTATGTAGTTAAAAACTGTTGGCTTCACCATATATCACCGGCTTCCATATGTGTTATCTATCTCAGAGGTCAATCACAGCAGGTCTAAGGTCAATCACAGATGGTCTTAGGTTAATCAAAGCTCATCTTAGGTCCTACAGTGGAAACAAGCAATCAACTGAGATAAGATTGCCCTGCTTTCCTTGAATTAAAATACTGCAATAATATCACAATAATGCACTGTGAGCACTATATGCCCACAAAGAAAGGATCACCTTGCTCCAAACACTGTTCATCAACATCTCAATAGGAGGAAGGCTAATGTCACAAGCCCACTTCTGGCTGCGGATGATACAAAGGTCATGGGGAAGTGAAATGTTTGAGGATAATATGTGGTGTGAGGTGGTCTGTTTCAGTAAGTAATGAAAGGGTAAGAGATGTGTGTGGTAATAAAATGAGTGGTTGAGAGCAGAAGAAGCTGTGTTGAAATGGTCTGGACATATGGAGAGAATGAGTGAGGAAAAGTTGACAAAGAGGATATATGTGTCAGAGGTGGAGGGAACAAGGAGATATGGGAGACTAAATTGGAGGTGGAAGGATGGAGTGATTTTGAGCAATCGGGGCCTGAGTATGCAGGTGGGTGAAAGGCATGCATGGAATAGAGTGTATTGGAACGATGTGGTATACTGGGGTTAATGTGCTGCCAATGGACACAGGATGTTATGATGCTGTTTCCTGTGGGGTGGGGTGGCGCTGGAAATGGATGAAGGTGAGCCAGTATGAATATGTGCATATGTATATATGTATGTTTATGTGTATGTATATGTATGTACATGTGTATATGTTTTTGTAGGTGTCTGTACATTTATGTATATGTGTGTATATATGAGTGAATGGGTCTTTCTTCGTATGTTGCCTGGTGCTACCTCACTAACGTGGGGAACAGCGATCAAGTATAATAAATAATATAATAAATCCTCTCCTTTGCATTACTTTCACATAAATTACCTTCCTTTCCTTTTTATCCCTCTCTCAATTAATTTCTATCTATCTATCTGTATCTCTGATGCTTGTTCTTAACTGAAACCCCCTCAAGGGGGTGGCCACTGCAATATAGTCTCCATAAAAGTGAACTTCAGTGCTGCTTCTTAGCCTTTAGTGCCTCACCCTTAACAGGCCACTGGCATAGGGCAACTCTAGTGGAGTGTTTGCCGAGGCTCCTACCTAATGATCCCACTGACTACATGTTGCCAATCAAAAATCTGGCAACCTCGGGACCTCATGGCTGCCAGATTTTCAATTTTTCTGGAAACTGATTGGTTGCCTCCTGACTCTATATATGTTGTATATATTGTAAAAGGAAATGACTACAGTACTTTAAAGAAAGAAAATTATACATTAAATGAAATGAAATAAACTTTTAATGATGAACAACTAAATAAAGTGGTTTGGGTGCAGTAAAATGATACAGTACTCTACTGGTAACATGCTGGACTTACAGCACAGTTCTGAAGAATTTTCAATTAGTAATGTATACAGTACAAAAAGTTAAATACAGGTAGCAGGTGGGTTGTCAAGATCATTATCTTCATCACTAACTGGAACAACAGCATCTTTCAAAGCTTTGAAACACGTGAATTTTTAAACTGTGCTCACCATGCAGGTACAGACCACATCAAGATTCATTCTGGAAAATTGATGGAAATGGAATAATGACTGCCGGATTTTTGACTGGCAACCTGTACTACCTACAGCTCCAGCCTAATGTTCTTGCCTACCACTTCTACCTAATGTTCCTGCCTAGATGTTCCTAACTACTACTTCTATCTGCAGCTCCTACCATAATGCCAAAAGGCAGGGCTATCTTATAGTGTTTTGTGTTTTCACTTGCATTAAATTAGTCTCTATATCTCCTCACTTTCATTATCTTCAAAAACTTTAGACAACCTTACATTAATTATTTCCTTATAATTCCTACAATCGACTACACCTTTCAGCTTCCTAATTCCTATTGTTTCCTTTATATTCCCTTTTGTTTACTGCCACAGCATATCAGGGATCATTTGAAACTGATATGACCTAGATGATGATCAGACCTTTTTCCTGGAAAACATAGTGTCCAACATACAGCATCACTTACATAAATAAATATGATTATATAAACAACTAAGAATAAATTACCATATCTGACACATCTTGAATAAAAATATTATCTGTGAAAGTCCTTGGTCCCTCTGTGTGTTTGTCTTGTAAATGGTATATCAGTTGTTGAAGTCGGACTGCTGGGAATTGAGACTCGGTGCATATATATGCAACACCTGCAATTAAAGCCCAACTTTATAGCTGCATAAAACTAGTAACATAAAAGTCAAAATCTTCCTAGCAGTTAATATGTAAAATGAGTGTAAGAAAAAAACATGGCAGTAATGGACCACTCAAGACTGATATGATGAAAACTGTCAAGAACAAGAAAGCAAATGTTTAACTATGGTTGGAAAAAAAGTAAGAACTTCTGCATCTTGACATCAAACTTTAAGTAAAATAATAAGCATTTCAATCACTGGTGTTTGCTTAGTATCAACTAGAAGTCCATGATATCTAAAAAGATGATTGCCAAACCAGCCCTATCAACCTGCTGCAACAGTCTGTATTATCAGAATATAAACCCAACTAATTATTCTGAAGTTCTACCTGAAACATCCCTCTTCAATGTAGTCTTCTCTTTACATAAAATGACTTTGAAAGTAAATCAATAAGCATAAATGTATTTCATTAATCTAATTATACAACCCAAAGACCACTTTTATGCAGCTCCTACTTTTCATGGTTGCAGTCCAATCAAGTGCAGGGAAAGGATGGTATCCCTTTGAGCAAAAAGATTCCCAATGAGATTGTAATTTTTGCCCATTCACAAGGTGACCATATGTGGGCAGAGTTTGGTAATGCCATTGCAGTATAACATATTCCCGTCAACATTTATAATTTGAACAACTATACAGGTTGCAGTTGGGTATAATGTAAGTGAAATAATAACTATGTTATTTCTTGCATCAGGATAATATTGACAGATGAAGTATTACTACCTTAATGCAACAAAATTTTTCAGCACGATGTACAAACTGCTAAAAAGTTTAGATGGAAATGAAAAACTATAACCATAAAAAATTACTGCACTCTCACACTAACAGTTTTTCCTGTCCACTGCTGCTCTTCATCGTTCTGTTTCTCTATACAACAGAAAAGACTGAAAAGATAACTGCACTTTTTTAATCACTTTTCAAATCCTGGGGAATAAGAAGTCTTTACCCATTAGAAAAACAGCTGTAGTGTTTATGTATTTCTTACTGCCTTTCACTGTAGTAGCCAAACAAGTCAAGGGTTCCATTATATAACTAACAGGAAGCTAAAGAATTGTCTACATATCACTACAAACTTAGCAATCTAAAGTTCTGGAAAATATATAAGAAAGGACAAATGAATAATACTTATCACTGTACTACTTTAAAATAAATTGTACTGTACCTTTACCAAGCCCACCACTACTAGGTGGCAGCTGTGCATGTAGAGCAAGTTGTAACGCTAGTTGAGTCTTACCACTCCCACTCTCTCCTGTCACTTCTGTGATCCCGCGAACTGGAACTCCACCACCAAGGATTTCATCAAGCTGACAACAACCAGTGGTAACATGTGTCAACCTACCAGTGACTGAACTACACATTTCCCAAGCTGAAAAAAATAATATTCAAAAGAAGCCTCTCTTCATTCAATTAAATCAAAGAAAAAGAGGAATTCAGTTGTGAAAATATAGCTAGGTGTAGAGGATGAAGAGATTTCAAGATTAGGAGAAAATATATTTATATATAAGTGAGTTCTGAAATGGAGGCACACTGCTGAAACTCCAGGGAGAATGAGGGTAAAAATCACATGAAAATTTAAACCAAAATCATATTCAGTTAGTAGTATTAGTGAAAAAATACAAGAAAAGAGGATGTTATGCTTAAGGAATCACATGGATAAAAATCAACGAAGATAGTGTGCCATAATGTAACTTTATAAGAACAGTTTCTGATGAAGAAACATCCTCCCATCACTTTACTGCCTTTCATGTATCACTTGAAGTTCTACATTACCAATTGCACCCTTTTTCAATGACAGAAGAGATAAATTTCAACTGTACTAAGGTTTTTTTTCTGTTATTACTAGTGTCAGTTAGATACACTTCTTTGGATTCTGCTTATACTATGTACTTTTTCCTAATGATCAAATACTTAGCTAATTCATTCACAGAACACACGCACCCTAAACACATTATGAATATATATTAAGCCAAGTAGTTTAAGACCAAACTTTCACTCTTCAAGACTGGAAAAATTATAAAAAATATCTGTATTAAGCCCCTCATGACAGCATATGAACACCAAGCAAAATTTTGGATCTATTCTGTAATATACCTGATAGCTGTCTAGGAAGGACATGGGCAGCTACTGTAGCTATTAAATGTTCTGCATCTATTGCTGGTATACCTATTTTTTGCTGCAGCTCAGAGTCTGATGCTTGAAGGATACTGCAAGCAGAAACATAACCAGCTGAAAAAAAGAATGGAATCAATACTGAATAAAATTGTAATCAATAAGAGAAACAAAACCAAAGAGAAAGCACAGCTACTGCTTTCTATTACTAGTTTTACTCTCGTATTATTCATTCAAATTTCAAATCTGTACTTCTGCTGTACAGTTCTACTTCGAATGAGTGTCCAAAAGGTTACAATAACTGCAAGAAAATCCTAACTCAATATCCTAAACAGCTTGCAGGAAGAGCAGATTTTTCTCTATAAAACTGCTTCTTCCATCTTAGTTGGGTAGCATCAAGACCAGATGAAAAATTGCCTCATGAGCACATATCCAATCTGGGATCTAGGGGGGGACTACAATTCACAGCCATGCCCTAGAGTATTCCATAGTTCACCCTGACTGCATCATATTTTGATTCAGCCAACTGATTGCACATCACACCCTGTATACTATACCACATCAATCTAATTCATTCCATCCCATGTAGATCTCTCCTCCTCCTGAGTGCTCAGGCCCTGATACACCAAAACCTTTTTCCTTCTATCTCTTTTATGATCTCTCACTACCACAACTTTTCTCCAAATCTGACACATCAATCTTCTTAGTCAGTCCTTCTTCACTCATCCCCTGAACCATTTCAGCAAACCCTGATCAGTTTCAACTCCTTCATTATGCACACAATCAACCTACCTCACATAACATACTGACCTCAGGCATTTATTGCACCTTATTACTTGATATTTTTCATATGTACTTTCATTTTTCTCCTTTCACACCTTTACTAAACTGTCATCAGCATCTAGAATTTCTGTCTGGATTATGCCACCACAGCCAAGGTGTATGTAAACAACAATTCATCTCCTAGGTCCTCCATCTTCAGTATGCCATATGCCTATCTCTTGCTCTAAATTTCTTGAATTCACCTTCCCTACCAACCCATCCACAAAGAATAAACAGTCATATTTAGAGCACACATCCTTCATGCAAGCCCATCTCCACTCAATCCTCCTCCTTTACTGCTTAGACAAAAGCCTTGTTTTCCTGATAAAAATTTAGCTGTTTTTCATAACTTTCCATTCACCTTATACAATCATAGTATCTTCTTCAATGGCTCTCTGTCAATCCTATCATAAACTTTCTCCAAGGTATAAATGTCACATACAATTCACTCTAAGTATTCAACACACAAATTCTTCAGAGCAATTACAGGGTCCTCAAATCTTCTACCTCTCATGAAGCCATATTGTTCCTCACCATTTACATCTTCTGTGTATGATACCATCCTTACAATTCCCACTCTCCCATACACCTTACAAGATATTCCTAACAGATATATATATATATATGTAATTCATGCATTCAGCTTTGTTCCCATGGCCTTTATAGGACACTATATATGCATTCTGCTACTTTCAGTTACCTCAACTCAAAGTATATGAACAATGAATAGCCTAACATATTTACAAAACTGTCACCACCTTTCTTGAGAGACTCAAATGCAATCCCACCCACTCCAGCAGATTTATCCCACCTCACCTCATGCAAGGTTATCATTTATGTTGCCTTAAGACTTCAATAAATCCTAGGCTGGACTAAGATTATATTAAGATAGATAAGGTTAGGTTGGAAAATATATATGTCCTAGGCTGGACTAAGATTATATTAAGATAGATAAGGTTAGGTTGGTTAATATATATCTTTTCTAAGCTATGTTAGGTTAAGCTGGTTAATATTATCTTCTACAATTTAAGTTTGATTATATGAGGCTAGTTAGGATCATACTTTATTAGATAAGGTTAGGTTGGTTAATATATATCTTTTCTAAGCTATGTTAGGTTAAGTTGGTTAATATTATCTTCTACAATTTAAGTTTGATTATATGAGGCTAGTTAGGATCATACTTTATTAGATTAGGTTAGATTGGGATTTTTTTTTTATAGGTTAGGTAAGGCTGGGTTAGGTTGGCAAATTTCTATTTTTTTAAGTTTGGTTTACTTGAGATATTTCTTTTTTATAGGTTAGGTTAGATTGGGATATATTTTTTTGAAGATATAAGCAAACTAGGTTAGCCTTCCCTTAAGCAATGATAACTTACAAATCTTGAGAGAAGCAAGTCTTTTTTTTTTTTTAAGGTTAAAATCAATGAATGGAGTAATACAGTGGTGGAAGAAGAGTCAACAATATAGGTATATCCCGACCCAGTGTTATATATTGGGAAAATATGTAAAGTTTCAACCAAATCAAACTTAATCTAAAAAAATGTACAGGATGTCAAAACGGTAATAATACCGAAAATAGTACTGTAAATAACTAATGGTGTCTGTCTTGAATACATAAAACTAATAACGAAAACATACGAAAGAACCATAAGGTATAATGACGCATTCTGAAGTTAAATCTGTCATATTTTCCTTCTCCCTCAACTATTCGTCTATTTTTCAATATTTCCAAAAACATGTCTTCCATATGTTAAGCTAAAAAAAGAAAAAAAAAACGAAATAAATACCTCCCAACAAGTTTTACCAATGGTATAAACACGGTATTGACGGAGTAAGCAACAAACACATGTTGCTTAATTCAACCATCCTTGACATGTTGTTCTCATAGTGCTGTTAAATAGGTGCATCAGAACAAATATGGCCTTTCTAATACATATGTGATTGTACCGTGCAATCCATTGTCCCTAATTAATCACTCACCTCTTTTGGCATTATGGATAATTCTGGGATTTATGTCAAGATCATCGAGAATATTTCTGTTCCAGTTATAGGATGCTAGAGACATGCTGACAACAGGAAATGTGTACATTTGAGATAAAGTGAACTGCGTCCTCAGCCCAGATCATTCAAGTCGTCCGCCTATTACAAGAAATATATGCAAGACAGGAGAGCACGCCCTTACACAAATGAAAAAAACGTGAGCGATAATGCCTCGTACAGCACCATCTGTTGAGACCACGCAAAATTACTATGTTGTTTTAGGGGTAAAGTAGGTTGTTCTAAATTCAAATAAATATGATCCTTAGAGTACTGTTCAATGCAATCAGTGATGCCAACCCTTCTCAGTTATTCATATGCTGCAGTATCAAAATCGAATTGCTAATTGCACTGCATTAATGTTCCATAAACATTTGATTCCAAATATTTCTTAAAGCTTCATGATTACAATGGAATCTTTAATAAGTTGAGCGGAATATTACTTGTTTCCTTCCAAATACGTTAAAGTTTGGCTTATATCTGTGCTGCTAAGATTACAAGATCTGGCTAATGGTTGCCATCAAAATATACCAATGTTTACAACCTCTAAGGACGAAAAAAAAAAAAAAATCAGCGGGAGAGGCATATACACATAAATAATGTCTCTCACATAAATTGCTTTTTATTCATATTCGCCATTTCCCGCGTGAGCGAGGTAGCGTTAAGAACAGGGGACTGAGCCTTAGGGGGAAAACCTTATTTGGCCCCATTGTCTGCTCCTTCTTTTGAGAAGGTAAAAACAGGAGGGGAGGATTACAAGATCTGGCTATTGGTTTCCATCAAAATATACCAATGTCTACAGCCTCTACGGACGAAAAGAAAAAGATCAGTGGGAGAGGCATATACACATGAATAATGTCTCTCACACAAATTGCTTGCAAGTGTGAATAATTTTTTTATGCATATTCGCCATTTCCCGCGTGAGCGAGTTAGCGTTAAGAACAGGGGACTGAGCCTTAGGGGGAAAAACCTTATTTGGCCCTATTCTCTGCTCCTTCTTTTGAAAAAGTAAAAACAGGAGGGGAGGATTACAAGATCTGGCTAATAGTGTCCATCAAAATATACCAATGTCTACAGTCTCTACGGACGAAAAGAAAAAGATCAGTGGGAGAGGCATATACAAAGAATAATGTCTCTCACATAAATTGCTTGCAAGTGTGAATAATTTTTTTTATGCATATTCGCCATTTCCCGCGTGAGCGAGGTAGCATTAAGAACAGGGGACTGAGCCTTAGGGGGGAAAAACCTTATTTGGCCCCATTCTCTGTTCCTTCTTTTGAAAAAGTAAAAATAGGAGGGGAGGATTTCCAGCCCCCCCCCCTCTCCCTACCCTTCTAGTCGCCTTTTACGACACGCAGGGAATACGTGGGAAGTATTCTTTTTCCCCTATCCCTTGGGATGATATATATATATATCCTAGCATGAGCCAGGTACCCATTTTATCGACAAAACCTTAGAGGTGGATGAACATCTAGACTGACTTGTAGACCGATTGCCGTAACCAGGATTCGAACCTATGCACTCGACCCTGGGCGAGGAACGGTCAGGAACGTTAACCAATAAACCACGGAAGTCCATGTGAGTATTATTATCTTAAGGACACACCTATGATTGAAAAGTCACTTTTGGAAAGGCTGTATCATTGGAAGAACTGTCTTATCAAATAACTTCTCTTTCCAAAGAAGCATACATTTCCCTGCTAGTGAAAGTATTGTAACCTTGGTCTGCAAGAGCCTCTAGAAACGTAATGAATAAAAGCAGGTCTCTCATAGAAACAGGTAATCATAAATTAAAATAAATCTAATTATCCTGTCGTTATGGCTCAGGACTATTTGTTTTAAAATGAATCATCTCATCCCAAATCATCTGAACTGATGAAACGAGTAATCTCATCAAGGCTAATCAAAATCCTATATGATATGACAAAGTGAATGACCAGAAAATGATGCTTGATATACACACTGAAATGCTCAAATACTTTGATCTCTAAAAACAATGAAAATGGCATCATATTCACAAATACAAAAATGATTAATTTTGCTTTAGTCCACCAACATGTTCAAGAAATGTTGGTGACAATCAACTTCAGGACACGCATATCAACAAAAACTGGATGTATGTTTCTTCAAACTTATGCTAAAAATAAAAAAAATAAGTAATATGCTCAATTCTGGTAAATATCCAACATGATTTTACAAGGACTTTTATCAAAAAAGGTTGAAAGAATATACACAGGCATATGTAGAGCTACATGATTTAACAAAATTAATCTTACCTAACCTTAACAAAATTTAACACTACCAAAATGGCACTTAGAAACAGATTCAGAACACTCACAGGCAGATATATAGCTGGATGATGTGGTTCCATCGATGAATGCAACTGAAGATTGATGAAACGAGTGGTCTCTCAATCTGATTACACTCCATGATTGAACAAAGATACAAAATATAAAAATAACTGAAACATAAGGCTATGCAACTTGAAACTAACCTGGAACTTGAGCCGTATAAAGATGAAATAAATCTTGTAGTTTCATAACTGAAATTATCTTTTTCATACTTGATCGTTTCCCTTGTTAGCGACGTAGCGCCTGGAAACAAAGAAAGTCACATCCAATCACAAACACTATATACAAATGTAAGCATATACAAATACACATATATACATACATACGCATATATATATATATATATATATATATATATATATATATATATATATATATATATATATATATATATAT
>JAYMFT010287714.1:0-10403 GCA_038088735.1 Panulirus argus | reverse complement strand
AGCCTGAACCAAGTAATCAGTCTATCAACCAACCTTTATGGGAGGATGAACAGCTGGGTTGACTGTGGACGGACTGCCGCAACCAGGATTCGAACCTATGCGGCGGCCCTTAAATGCGTCACAGTCATCAACGCCAACCTATAAATCACGGGGTAATATTTTACATCTGTCATTTCGGACCAAAAATCGACACACGAAGATAATACAGTTTAGCTCCTCTAAACAATAAATGGAGTAGTTCATATAATGTTATTACACGTTGGATGCAGAAATTTAGCCACTCCAGACTGTATGTAACCTAGCCACTTAAGAAAATAATTCATCTCTTTATAAAAAACAACTCAGCCACTTTGAGACACTATCTCACTCATTTGAAGCAATAGCTTAGATTCTTGAGGGAGTAGTAGCTCAACTGACTTATCAACTTGGGGCGATGACATAGGCACTTCAAACGTTAACTTAGTAGCTCGAGACAATAACTTAGTCATTTGAGACATACAGTAACTGGGAATCCTTGAACAATAATTCAACTATTTGAGACAGGGACTGAAACTTTAACTATGATATTTCAATCACTATAGTTGATAACTTAGTATTTTGAGACAACGATATTGGCGATAACTTAGCCTCTATAGACAGTAACTTTAGACAATAACTAGCCACTCTACGCATTAACTTGACCACTTAAGACAAATACTTAGCTTCTTTAGACAATAACTTAACCACTTTAGACGATAATTAGCTACTTTAGACATTAACTTGACCACTCAAGAAACCATTTATCCTCTTTAGACAATAACTTAACCACTTTAGACGATAATTAGCCACTTTATACATTAACTTGACCGCATAAAAACATACTTAGCCTCTTTAGCTAATAACTTTACCACTTTAGACAATACTTAGTCACTTTAAACTTGACCGCTGAAGACAATAATTTAGCCTCTTTAGACAATAACTTACTTTCTTTAAACAAAAACTAGTCACTAACTTGACCGCTTAAGGAAATAGCCTAGCTTCTTTAGACAATAATTCAACCGCTTTAAACAATAACTTAACTTAGCCTCCTGATAAGTTAACCGCCTGATAAGTTAGCCTCCTGATAAGTTAGCCTCCTGGTAATTTAGCCTCCTGATGATTAAGCCTCCTGATGAGTTAGCCTCCTGATAAGTTAGCCTCGTGATAAGTTAGCCTCGTGATAAGTTAGCCTCCTGATAAGTTAATCCCCTGATAAGTTAGCCTCCTGATAAATTAGCCTCCTGATAAGTTAACATCCTGATAAGTTAGCCTCCTGGTAATTTAGTCTCCTGATAAGTTAGCCTCCTGATAAGTTAGCCTCCTGGTAATTTAGCGTCCTGATAAGTTAGCCTCCTGGTAATTTAGCCTCGAGATGATTTAGCCTCCTGATAAATTAGCCTCCTGATAAGTTAGCCTCCTGATAAGTTAGCCTCCTGGTAATTTAGCCTCGAGATAATTTAGCCTCCTGATGAGTTAGCCTCCTGATAAATTAGCTTCCTGATAAGTTAGCCTCCTGATAAGTTAGCCTCCTGATAAGTTAGCCTCCTGATAAGTTAACCTCCTGATAAGTTAGCCTCCTGAAATAAGAAATTAGCTCTGAAATCGATCATGTACTCTCAGTGACTGTATCAATATACCGACTTCAATAAACCAACTTATCCACTTGAGCCAATAATGCAACCTGACCAGACAATAACTTAAAGTGACTTGAGATATCAACTTGGCCCCATTGATAATAATTACCCCACTGATGAAGACGCATTTAGTATCTCACAAACGTGATACATTGGTTCTTTTTTTTTTTTTGAGAAAGTGGCTTAGGTATTAAAAGAATTATCTTTGTGAGTGCATTATTGTTTTATTTTTTTTCTTTTTTTTTTGGGGGGGGGGTTGGAATTAAGTTTGAACGAACCTCCTGAATACTCTAACTTAGCCTGTAGGTTATCATAACTTACTAGTTCAGGTAACCAAACTTCCGATTTCATCAACAACTTGCGTGCAATAATTCATTCCCTTGTATACGTTAATTCGAACCTTAGTAATACGATACTTTTGCCCCTTGAATGCGTTAATTCAAACAGTCTCTAAAAACAGATAATACCCCTTGATTAGGACAGCTAAGCTGCTATAATACTCTTCTAAGTACAGTAAACTACTTCCCTAGTCATCACAGAATGATGCCTTAAGGACAGCAAATGAACCCGATTACAAGTAATCACTTCTCAGTAGATTAATCTTCTCACAGCACACTTAATCATCTTCACGAGTAGACAGATTAACCTGAGTATATTACATAATCCTCTCGAACTGAAAAAGGTAACACCAACACAGCAAATCCCCTGGTTGCAAACCGTTAAACTCTGGGAATACATGGGATCTAATACCTTAAATGCAAGGAGTTAATCTATTGAGAACAATGGATTAACCTCATAAAGTGCGTTTGATTAAATCCTTGATTACAGTGAATCAAGAACTACGGTACATTGTTGTCCTCATTCGACAACCCCAGATCGGACTATAATGTATCCACCAACTGAATTAATCCACCGGTGAATTAATCTTTTGAGCAAAATAGTTTAATCTTCCCACTATCATCTAGATATCCCGTCAGTGCAATGGATTAATTCCTTAGTGCATCAAGTCAAACCTGTAAGGAGTGGAGGGTGAGGAGAGAGAGAGAAAGCCTTTGCTTTGCTATCCTTTTCTTCAACTGCTTTTAAGAGGACTGCTTCTTCTTCACTAGTGTTAGGGCCAGAAGACCACCTCGCTTGGACCGTGGGGTCTGTGTGGTCCGTGTATCTATGACAGACTAGCCTCGTGCGTCCAACAAATAAACCTCTGAAGATAATTAACCTGAATTAGGCTTAAAAGAAAAGTGATATCTCACTCTGTTGGTTGGTTGGTTATATGGTCTTTGGTCCTTATTCACTGCCAGGGTCATTAAGGTCTTCAGAGTCCAGTCGAAATATTTTGAAGACCTTCTTCAGGTTTTGGAGGTAATTCCAAGACCTTATAACCTCTCAGTGTACGTATGGTCCTCTCATTTAATATCATAATTCAATCAACTGCACTAATGCTTCTGAACATTCGTGCTTCACTCGTTAGGATAAATCCCACGTACTCTGACCTGCTTTACCACTGAGGGAATGGACTCAAAACCCGATAAAATCTCCTTCAACTCCATTGACAAGTCTCTCTCTCTCTCTCAGCCCTCCAAAAGGATTAGGACACTGAATAAACCATTTTGACGAGTCTTAACCGAAACGCTCCCTACACGTCTTTGAAGCTCCAAGCGAACACTACGGAAGAATGATCTAAATCCTATTGCACCTTCTCCGTGTATTTATGAAGACGCATACAGCATCGCTGCTGAGACTAAGGGTACTTGAGGAGCTTCGGTAGCCTTTATTAAGGGAGCGGACATATTCTTATCTCTAAACCAATTAGAACCCTCAAAGGGAACAGGACATTTGCTCTCACTGTGTATTACGTAATACCTCTCGTACACTGTGTGCCTAAGAAAAGACGCGAATCATCGTTCCGACTCAGCTTCGTCAACGTCTGCCGTGATGTCTCTTACGCCTTCATATATTTCTTAATTCTTTTATTATTCATTGTTCAGGGTCAGACCCCGGGGTGGAACTTGTTGGAATAGCTTCTCTTTACCCCCAAAAGGACATCTGGTTTTACCCAAGGAGAAATATATGTTTAAGAACATTGCTTAAATTTTAATCCCCCATGGACGGACGAGTGTAGAGGACCTCTGTTCTTCAGATTCACCCTCACGTGTACCATCTGACATGAGACACACACACACACACACACACACACACACAAACACACACACACACACACACACACAGAGGCCACGCTTCCCCCCCCACCCCCCTTTGTTTGTCCCACGACGTAGCCAGCTCCTCCGTGACCGTCCGTCCGTCCGTGTGTGTGTGTGTGTGTGTGTGTGTGTAAGGCTGGATCCAGTGTCCCAGGTCGAGCTGTGCCCCCCTTGTTTGCCGAGGGATCGATGCCCTAAGTCGCTCAAATCCAGAAGGACCTGTAGAGGGATGAGCAAGCACAAGGGCCCGCAGGAGCAGCTGTCCGTGCGCTCCTTCTGCTGCTTTCGGGTGGGCGGGTCCTGCCTGGATCAGCAAGAACGTCTTTTATACAATTCGGATTCTCAGTCTCTCTCTCTCTCTCTCTCTCTCTCTCTCTCTCCGCCAGGAGTTGTTGAGGAGGTCACGGAGAAGGATTGGATTCTCTTTATGCTAATGGGATGAGGCGTTGTTGCTGGTTGTTTTATCTATGGGAAGAGTCTTTGTCTGCCCTTTTTCTTTAAGTGTGTATTCTCAGTGTCTTTAAAAAGGTTTTTGGAATTTGGGTGAGACATGATTGTGTTATCTATTGTTCGCAATAACCTTTGTTTTTCTTTATGAAATCTGAACTTTTCTGGTTATTAGATTTCGATGTATGAAGGACCGAATCCTTTGAATATGTTGAGAATATATTTCTGATGCTTTTATGAAATACCAGATTTTTTTTTCGTGATGTTAGTTTATGTATGTTTACGATTCATCCCATGATGTGGGTATGATTCACCTCATGATGTGGGCATGATTAACCTCATGATGTGGGTATGATTCACCTCATGATGTGGGCGTAATTCACCTCATGATGTGGGTATAATTCACCTCATTATGTGGGCATGATTCACCTCATGATGTGGGTATGATTCACCTCATGATGTGAGCATGATTCACCTCATGATGAGGTTATGTTTCACCTCATGATCATGTGATGATCCACCTCATAATGAGGTTATGATTCACCTCATGATCATATGATGATCTACCTCATGATGAGGTTATTAATCACCCTAATGATGAAGCTACGAATCACCTCATGATGAGGTTATGATTCACCTCATGATCATATGATGATCCACCTCATGATGAGGTTATTAATCACCCTAATGATGAAGCTACGAATCACCTCATGATGAGGTGATGATTTTAATTTTCGGTCCCATTTCCGATTAAAATCTTTGTACATAATCACCCCAATTAATCTGTCAGTGGAGCGAGTAAAAGGTTTCGTTTGCAAACACGAAGCACTGAGACAAACAAAGCCTGTTTATAACAGATACATTTTGGCGTGCCTGTGAATGGGTTATGTCTGCTTTGTTTACCATCCCTCTTCCCTCATTATGTCTCGCAAGCGTTCGTGTGGAGACACACACACACACACACACACACACACACACACACACACACACACACACACACACACAGAAACCTCCAATCCTAATACGGTATTTAACGGCCGAATAGTCGCTAATTACGGGTAGCAGATTAGCGAGTCGCTCTTGGAGGTGGGAGAGGGGGGTGTGTGTGTGTGTTCTTGTGGTGGGACACGATGGTTCCTTTGACCAAGGTAAACACCAGCCAGCCAGCCTTGTTGCACCAGTGTTGAGGGAGGTCCCTGCTAACATTAGTGGTAATACTGAGACGCGGGTGTTGAGATGGTGTCACAGTACTGAGAGGATGGCACACAATGGTCCCTGCCAACGCTGGTGGTAATACCGAGGCGGATATCAAGATGGCGTCAGTGCTGAAAGGATGGCACAATATGGTCTCTTCTGTGGAATGACATCGCGTTTGTTGAGGTTCCTGAGGTTGTATTGATGTTACATGGAGGCCCAGAGGACCTATGGAATTGATAAACAATACAGTTGGTCGGTATTTCTAGTGCCAATACTTTCTACGGTAGTGGTGAGGTGATTTTGGTGAAGTGGTGCCTTATTTTAGCATATGACAAAGAAAAGTAAAACTTCACTTTAGGTGTGTATTACAGGCACGCTGTATCGTTCACTGTAGCTCACTACAATACTACAGCAGTACGGAATACAGAGTTGATGTATT
This sequence comes from Panulirus argus, assembly GCA_038088735.1. NCBI lineage: Eukaryota > Metazoa > Arthropoda > Malacostraca > Decapoda > Palinuridae > Panulirus > Panulirus argus. Next base: position 4,467 of record JAYMFT010287714.1, on the reverse strand, counting down.
GGTCAAGAGAATTAGAGGAGTGACGGTCGGGAAAGCGTGTTGTATGTTTAGAGTTAGTTTTTCCATGTCGCTGGGTGGGGGAATAAATGAAAAAGAGGAGCCCTCGACTCCACTGGGATCATCCCGAGTATAAAAGAACCAGTGTCTGCGGTGTACAGTGAAATAACAATCATAGAGAATTTCAGCGCACAGATGTGCAGGAGAGAGAATAGTCAAGGAATTATGTACATAGTTAGGGGAACTATACAGAAAATTTTGTAAACAAATGAAAAGAGAGAGTTTGAAAAGATGAAGAAATTTTGAGACTGATGGCATCACTGATGGGAGACTGGATTTCTTTTTTATATGCATAAATGACGTGTATCTGCATCTTCTCTACACTTTAAAGGAACATTTCCTCAATGTCCTTGACTGCACAATGTTCCCACTTTCCTTTATGTGATCATCAACTTCATTCCCATTTTCTGTTGTATCAAGACTCCCTTCCGCCCTCAGTCCTTGTCCAGTATTCTTCCTCTCACTAACTATAGCACAAAAACATTTTCTTTTTCTTAATCTCTTTTCCATTAGAGTTTGTGCATCTACATATTTCACCCTTGCCTATGACCCAGTTCCAACCCCTTTCTCTTTTTTTTTAACAGAAGCCTGGAACCTTCTCCCGCACCCATTGTTTCTCTCTTTATCAAAATTCCCTCCCAGGGTTCTGCATATGTATGACGCTGTGTCCTAGTCCCTCCCAGTGTATCTGCTACAATCGCCTCGACCTCTTCGGTTTTATCTTCTTTTATCCCCCCCAGATATTCCCTTCCGGATGGAGGAAATGGTTCCCACTTGCACCCAGTTTTGATTTACATGCGACCCTTTCTTCCCCTACTATACCTTACCAGATGTTACCACGAGACCCTGCCAAAGTATGCCAGGCTCTACTAGACCTATGTCAAACTATGCCAGGCTCTACTAGACATTTGTCAAGCTATGCCAAGATTTTGCATACCCTGTGAAACGATGCCAGGCTCTATTAGACCCGGTCAAATGATGCCAGGATCTACCAGACTCTGCCAAACTATGCTAGGTTCTACTATCCTCTGTCTGTCTTCAAAGGACACTGTCAAGACTTATCGAAACGTTTCAGACCTTTTCCATTTCTATAAGACTTTGCCATACGTCATGAGATCTAAGACCCTGTCCTCGCCTATATTTAAGCCCTACCAGACTTTGCTAAACTCTTCAGACTCTGCCAGACCCTATCAAACCTTACTATACTCTGAAGATAGACCTCGCTAAGCCCTCTCAGATCCTGCCATACCGTAAAAATTCTGCCAGACCCTGCTAGACCTCGTCACATTTTGCATATACTCCTTGCTGAATAAACCCCGTCATACCTTGCCACAAACTAATGACCCTGTCACTCCCTGCGAAACCATACCACAATCTGCACACACGCCTCGCCAAACCCTGCTGCTATACCTTACCACAACTCACACACCCTGTCGAACCCTGCCTGGCCTTGCCACACTCAGTCGTCAGACCTTGTTGAACTCTGCAACGCAGTGCTAGACTATACGGCTGGCGAGTCTCCCCGGAGACAACCTGGAGTGTTTGCCCGCTCAGACTGCGGGACTGTACAGGGCACACTACTCATAGCGATGATTCGACGTTAGAGACTGTGTTTGGTTCTGTTCACGCCTGCCACCTGGTGGCAAGGGCGGGCCTGTTGCTATAGAACTGTTGCTTGTGGTGGAAGTGGTGTTATTAATGAATTCTGGTGGTAGTGACTATGGTGGTGATGGGTCCAGATGGCGATGGCAGTGATAGTGGTTGGAGGTCGAGAGGTAATGTTGCTAACGGTCGTTGTTAAGTGGTGGTATTGTTGGTGGTCTGTGATTGTGGTTGTGAGCTAGTGGTAGTGGTTGTAGGTGTATTGACCTATCTATCTTTACAAAACAGGGAGGAAGCTTTATTTCTTCACTATCATACGACATTCTAAGCTTCCGTGTGCTGTCAACAGCTAAAGCTTCAACGTTTAAGTTTCCTTCATTCGTCCACAACTCTGATGCTATAAAAGCACATCTTTCCATCCTTTCCAAGACCTTATGAGTGCCCTTCTTTTATTTTCCTTTTTCAACTGTCGACATTTATTTCAAGTCTATGTAGAGGCTTGAAGGTTGGACTCAAGTCTTTCCTCACTCTTGTCTTATAGACGATGGGCACATCTATAGTCTTTGTAACCCATATCGTCTTCAGCTTTAAGTACCACCTCTATTGCCCTCCACTGGACCTTCTCCATCAGATCTTTATCTATATGCAAGTATGATGACCAAAACTTCGGAAATGATTTATTCATCGTTTCTTTATCTGTAGACTTTGATACAGTTCTGATATGTCTTCTTAACAATACTCCTGACGGAGTGTTCTGGGTATAGGTCGAGTACTGTTCCGACTCCGAAGTTCCTTTCACACCCAGGTTCTTTTAGCTTCTCTCAGATTCATTGAGCTTGTCTCCTGCTAGGTAGTTAGTGTCGTATCGATGCTTTCTTTTACTGTCCCACACACTGAGTATTTTTTTTGCATTTGCTCCGTGTCGAACTTTATCAACCACGTAGCTACTTAGGTTTCTTTATAAGTCACTACAGTCCTCGTCATCCCTCACTTCCCTCAGGATCTATGCGTCATCTGCAGATGATAATGATGAATCCGATCTTTCTTGTAAGTTGCTGACACCGAGCAAGACCAACAACGGAATTACGATCGAGTTCAGTCGCTTGCCTCTTGTTATCCAAAACCCCCCCCACTTAAGTAAAAGGTTCCACAAAGGTGATTTTTGAGACACTGACGAGGGTTCGCCTCCCTATAACTGCTTGAAAAAAGAGGAATCTAGTTTCTTTTCCAAAATCGTGCATGGGACAGAGTCAAATGCTTTCTGGTAGTCCAATATCGCATGACCCCCATCCAACCATCCACCTCTTTCGTAATGGAAGAATGGGGAAAGAAATAGTCATACATAACCTCTTTTCCTCTGAGACCATGTTGATTCTCAGGTACCTTTTCCTTCTCAGATGATCATTTATGGCCTCACTGAGTATCTTTCCAGCCTTGAATAGACGGCATTCATCGGAGATACTGGCCAGGGGCAATTTTGTAATCTTTCTCAAACACCGGCTCGACATTTGGTCTCCTCTACTTTAGTCCTCTCCCAGCAATCTTTCAGAGGACTTTTCAGATGGCTTGACGAGAGTTTTGTGCACAGTCGTTGATGATTTATAGGAATACTTTGAATGAAGGTCCTTCAGTAACCTGCTTCTGTCTACTAATAATGTCCCTGCTCCTCAGATGTACCTACCCATCTTGTCTCATTCGTGCTGGGATGACAGAGTCCACCACTGTAAATATACTTATAGTCTTATTATTTGTTTCTTCAAAATCCATTCATCATCTTCCCAAAGTTCTTCCCTCTAAGTCTCTCAGCCTAATTAGGTATTCTTTAATTAATATGTTTCCTCCTGCTGGTTCTCTTGAGCAGCTTTGGAATTTGGTTTATCTTGTCCGTAATATTCTATCTTAAGTTTCACTGCTCGTTATTAAGCTTGTTATATTCATTCCTCGCTTTTCAATATTTTCCAAATGAGGGTTGTACTTGCGTTCTCTTCAAGTTCCTTAGTTTCTTGGCGTCTTTTCTTCACACCAAACATCACGACAGCTCACCCTTAAGTCGTCAATTGCCGCACGGTCATCGTATGAGGCAGTGATATGTGGTCATGTTCATAGAGTGGGTATGGGGGGGGGGACACACAACAAGCCAGTTCTTGTGAGCAAAATCCCAAGGAATACCTGAAGAAGAGGGAAAGAGACAAGACCTTGGTGCAGAATGGGTTCTTCAAGCTCTGAGGTCGGACTGGTGAAAGGTGTACTAATCTGATTCCCATGAACTCGACCCAGCCAAGTATGTATGTAGAGTTAAACCCTCCTCAGACTCGAGGGTAATACTCCACAAAAGAATGGGATTCAGTCCTTTGTATAATCGCTGAAACTATTCAGAGTAGAAGGAGTTTTAGCATCCCATCAGAACTCCTAATTTCAGAGAAAGAGGACATGGCCCCTTGCTTAAAGTTGGACTCGGAAGATACGTAGATTAGACGTTAGAGTGAATACCAAGTATGTCTGTCTTCACTGTGGCGGATGGTGGCACTCACTAGAGCCATCAAAGGAGAAAGGAAAATTGTGTGATGGGGCGGGGGGGGGAGGGAGGTTAGAAAGAGAGAAAAGTTGAGGGAGGTTAGAGAGAGAAAGAGTAAAGAAATGTATTGGGTTTTGGAGGCTTGAAGGGTTGACGAGGTTGGGGTCTGTCTGTCCCCCTTGGGAAATTCAGCACAAAAGTGGGTTTATATGACGAGAGAGAGAGAGAGAGAGAAAGAGAGAGAGAGAGAGAGAGAGAGAGAGAGAGAGAGAGAGAGGGAGGGAGAGAGAGGG
>JAYMFT010287703.1:0-10403 GCA_038088735.1 Panulirus argus | reverse complement strand
GTGTGTGTGTAATCATTCACATTTAAATGTTAATGAAAAAAAATATGAAATATTCACCTTTGCTGTACTTATGCCCGTCGGAAACTAAGAAAGATACTGCTACACTGTGATAGCTTCCGTGCGAGCCAGGGATTTATACCCATCGCCACTCTCCCCCTTAGGGAAGTTGCCAAGAGAAATTTTGGCCGCTTCAATTCGCGTTATTTAATACGCACGTAAGAAGGAGCCACAACAGGTTATGAACATTCATACGAGGATTGAATATATTGCAGGTGACATTATGTCTTTTTCGCGTATTGTAAGGCATTCGTTGGTCATTTATTAAAGATATGATAAAAGGTATGTGGCACTGGGCGCCGGGTGGCTGCTAGAGGAAGGGAAAGTTGGCGTTGTGGTGGCGCAAGGGAGAGAGATTTACACATGAGAAACGATCGCCCAAGCCACGCGTTGTTTATGTTTTGTTATACACGATTTTTCCCGGAGTTTGGAACTGACTCGAGAGATTTTCCTCCTTTATCAAGTTTAAATGTCACTGCAGATCGTGGATATAAGGTGATAAAAATCTCTTTTCTATAAATTGGTTATTACGGAAATGGAAATCGCTTTCGGTGTTTGGTGGAAATTCACTTTATAAATTCATACGCTTGAATTGTTCATACGCGTCGTGCTAACCATCATTCAGACCAGCACTGATACGCTTTTATATATATATATATATATATATATATATATATATATATATATATATATATATATATTTATTGCTAATGGAAGCTATGGGTGTTGGCAGAACCTATAAATGTCCGTCCAGAGAGTCGTGCGCAGCAGAGGCCACCTGGCGGCTGCTGCCAAGTCGGGCTTGTTAGAAAACCTCCCATGGCGGGCCAACTGGACTTTCACTGATGCATCTCACCGGCACAGTTCTCCGTGATTTCTATACGGTAACGACATCTCCATCGATAAAGTGAAATACATATCGGGATTTGAGAAGTATTTCGTGTCCGCATTCAATGAATAGATCTTCATACAGATCATGTTACCAGGGGGAAACAACTCTTACTTCAAGATCTAATCTTTGATAGTGTTGAAATACGTTTTACATAATTCCCGTGTTGCGTTTCCTCTCTCTCTCTCTCGCTCTTTCTCTCTCTCTCTCTCTCTGTGCATCTGCAACTTCCGGGTGCTCCCCCGTGAAGGTGTAGCTGGAGAAGTGGGGGGGGGGGGGTGTTCAGGTAAATAGCCCCAGATGCCGCCCCTAACCGAGAGAGGCTCTACTGACACCAGTCTAAGGCTACAGTTCCCTCAGTCTGAAGCTACAGTTGCTGAGGCAGTAGTCTAAGGCTACAGTAGGTGAGGCAGTTGTATGAGGCTACAGGAAGTGAGGCAGTAGTCTAAGGCTACAGTTACTAAGGCAATAGTATAAGGCTAAAGCTGCTGAGGCTATCAATATGCCGGTTTATCATGAAGCCGGTAATGAAACATGTTATATACATTTAAAATAAAATAAAGTTATTGGTGTTTAAGCGTATTAACTGCCGAGGTCAACTAGGTCGTCAAAGTAATTGCATAATTACCAGTCATATTAACAATATTAACTCCTACGATGTAATATAATTCTTTTATCATACACACACTCAAATGTATGGAAATTATGCAAATTAGATTTAAAAAGCCTTGCAGATACTTCAAATGTTTACATATATATATACTTTCGTTTATTTTACATTATTTCGTTTATATTGGAAAATACAAGTTCAAATTACTGGGTTTTAAATATAAATTTGCGAATATATTACGTAAGTAACGCGTTTTCTTCAACAGTGTTTATGACAGTCACAGCGGGAGGCTCCCTGTCCTCACACCACCCGTCAGGTTGGCTCAAAAATTCCTACTGTGGTTCGACCAAAGACGCAACCACCAGCGGTCAGCCCTGCTAAAGTATCCAGTCTTCCTTTTTTTCTTTTTAGGAGGAAAATTTACCATCAAAATGTACTTTCTGTTTATACTGATTTATTTCGTTTTTCATATACTTCAGTCCTCTGAAAATCATGTATTCTTAAAGATATTCCCCCCCCCCCCAAATGTCTCCTCTGCCTTTAAGGAGTAAACATTGGTTTTCCAGTTTATTCTTCCCGATGATTGACAGCCGCCAACATTTCCTAGTTCCTAAGGCCATCAGCGTGACATCAGCAGTATGGTGATTAACCTTAACAGTTCAATGGAAGGAATATGTTTCATTAACGAGGAAAAGACTGAGCTACCTGTACGCCCCTCCCACGTCCGCAGAGATGCAACGAGCCATTGTCTCAGCAACTGTACAAGCAACTTGTCGGAGTGGGTCAAGACATTGCTAAATCCTTTTACATCCTGTAAGTAAAATGTCATCGTTTACCAGACGTTCCGCCTATCTTAGTAGTTAACTAAACCTACTCCATAACGAAATAATGTCATGTCGCTCATCTCAGGCTGTCCCATGGCTACTTAACATGAGAATTGAGCTATCACACACCTCGACCATCACTGTCTTGTTCCAGGCTCTTCCTTATTACTGCTGCGGAAACTAAGAAACCTTAATCGACACCCACTCGAGTAAAAATAGGACTTAGGCAACAGCTCTTTGCCTCTCCATTCACAAACGTAGGTCCCAAAATACTATGACAAACGCAAGCAATATCGACCATTGTTTAATGCCAGATATCTCAGCTTCAGGGGGGTATCGACTTCCTCATACTGAAGGACCGGGTCAGTTCTCAACAGCTTTAAGAGCCTATCATTCGCTGAAGGTGCCTTACAGGAGAATGGAATGGTCGGCTGTGTGTGTGTGTGTGTGTGTGTGTTCATGTACCGCACACATGGGGCCCTCAGCCCCCTTTGTAACTTGCCTCATACTCCCCTACATATGTACAACAACTAACCGTAGGATCAGGTTTCTGTATTGTCTGTAATGTCTTGGCCGAACCATTAGCATTCGGCCTGGTTACACAGTGATGAAAGTAACCAGCCTCAGTACTGCTGGGGTCACATCCCCATTTCACTGTGAACACTATGTAATTTTCTCTTATGAATTTTGTTTCCTTGTTCATGACGGAAATAAAGAATTCCCTAGAAATGTTATCAACAACTTCATTCGAATTGGACAGCCTAACGAACAGCAGAAAATGACATTTAGACAATAGTTATAACCCCCTGATGGAGACACGATAACCCTCGCCATACTAGCCAGACATTATGTAAATAATATTGGTGTTAAAGGAATATCCTAACTTCCTTAGGCTTTAGTAAGCCCCCCTTTGTTATATTCATATGTACTCGCGACACTTGCCATATGCCTCTGGTAATATTGTACAGGGGTACCTAGTGACAGCAGTAGGATCCTGGTTCCTCTATCAAGGTATAAAGTATTGAAACTGAAACTGAAGTTAAGTAAATCCTCTAAAGCAAATAAACTGCGAAATCTAGAATCTACCAAAGTAAGGAGCAATCCATTTTGGCATTACCATGGATTCTCACCCAACCTTACTCTCGCATAAGATATACAACTTAATCTTTACTTATTCCAATTCAACACATCTGTGGATGCCTTTGATTTTCAACTGCCAAACAAACGTTTATCAATAACGTTATTTTCTTCCTGTAATGCTTTAGGGTAGCTTAACTGCGTAATGAAAACCAGATCAATAATTGTACAGGGGTACCTAGTGACAGCACTAGGATCCCGATTCCTCTATCAAGAAATAAAGTATTGAAACTGAACTGAAACTTATCAATAATTTAGTGTTGGAGGTAACTGAGGAGATACGAGTGTGGTGTGTGTGTGTGTGTGTGTGTTAGCACATCCCAATGAAGCTCTTGACCGTATCATGACAGACGACTATGTTGGGTAAATCTGTCACCTCTCCCCAACCTGCACCTCTCGCCAAGCCTCTCTTGGAAAAACGAAGCTGGCGTAAGAATGTCTGCTACTTTAGATGTCACACAAGCCAATAATGCTGGTGAAAAAATGTGTGGTACTTCAATGTCGTACAAGCCAATTATGACAAAGAATTTCTGCTTCTTTGATGTCATACATGCCTAGCATAATCTTGAACAATTAAAATGACTGGTCTCTCGACTGTGTATATGCTGGGCAACGCTCCTCTTGGCGGGTGCTTGGTAACTCACAAAACATGGCGTTATTAGTGGAGCGTCGTACCTCCTGAGTGTCTGGTGATGAGGGGTTTTGCCTCATCACTCGACCGCCCTCCTTCGCCTGCCTCCCTCCCTCCCGAGTCACGGAGTGATCAGCTAGGTAGCCTCCTCGCCGCTGATGACATCCGTCCACAGCCTCTCGCCACGTCCTACTCACGGTGGATTCGCTCCCGCAAATGTGTTACATTATATGATGGTATGACGGCAAAACCACAACGGAGCGCAATCACTCCATGACAGCTCAGCAGCACAAGGTTTACTTTACGTTCTTATCATTGTCTATTATTTTGGTACAAGTAGTGTGGGGTTTTTATCGAGAAAGGCGTGCTTGCGAGTAGTAAGAAAGGAGGGTGAGTGGTTCCAGATGAAGGTGGGGTCTACGTCAAGAGTTCGTGATGTCACCACGGTTGTTTAATCTGTTTATGGATGGGGCGGTGAAGGAGGCAAATGCAAAGGTCTTGGAAAGAGATGAGCGGTTTATAGTACGCTAGAGACTGGGTGCCTGGGAGGCGAGTCAGTTGCTGTGTGCGGATGACACGGTTCTGGTGGCTGCTAACTCGAGTGACAAACTGCAGAAGCTGGTGTCCGAGTCTGGAAGAATGTGCGAAAAGAGGAAGTTAATGCAAATAAAAGTGAAGTTGTGAGGTTTGGCAAGGGGGGAAGCGGACATGGCGGAAGATGGAACTATAAGGAGATGAAGTGAATTTATAGGGGTTGGGGAAGAGGCAAAGGTCCTGAGAAAGGACGGATGCGGGTGGATGTGTTGTGGGTGGATGTGGTGAGGGTGGATGTCTTGTGGTTGGATGCTTTGTGGATGTGTTGTGGATGGATGTGTTGGAAATGAGATGCTTGAGGACAGTATGTGGTGTGAGGAGGGTTGATCGTGTAAGGAAGGACAGTGTGAGACAGAAAGGTGTGTTAGTAGTAATTCTGATGCTATTGAGAGAGCCTCACAGGGTGTGCTGAAATGGTCGTGACATATGGAGAGGATGAGTAAGGACGAACTCAGTTACAGGATATAATCGCCAGAGGTGGGAAGGAAATGGAGAAGGAGAGACGAAGAAGGATATAGAAGGGTAGAGTGAAAGAGGCTTTGAGTCATCGAAGCCAGATCATGCAGGAAGATCAAGAGTCGTGAATAGGATAGAACTAATCGGAACGATGTGGTATACAGGGGGCGACAGGCTCTCAGTCAGAGCTGTACCAGGGTCTATGGAAACCACAGGGAGGTCCGTGGGGTTTAGGTTCGGAGAGGGGGCTCTGCTGCTTTCGGTGCATATTACGTGACGGCTAGAGAGATGATGAGAGCAAATGAAGGCGCTCTTCTGTTCCAAGCACTACCTCGCTACGCGGGAAGCAGCGAACCATTACGGAAAAAAAAATGCAGTAAAAGAATTTGTCTAAAACTATATTTCGACAAATTATTTCTTTCTTTCTAAACAAATAGGTGTCCCTCGCCTGCACTGCTCATCAAAATCGACCTGGCTGATGAACTTGTTGAATTTCCTGTCACCTCGTTTGGTGTCAACCCGAACGTCTCGCCCTGACCTTCTGCAGGAACGCCTATAAGTGATGTCTCTTCGAAAGCCCTTTTCTCAGTTTATCATCGCTGTAGTTTAACCAGCTGTCCTCTGGGTCAGCTCGGTATATGATGATGAATTTGCCTACTGCCTTTTCCATACTTATGTGTATCGCTCCAATTACCGCAACCTTCGCCTCTCATCCAATCCTCTTCGCATTTTTTTCTTTATCCCTCCCTCGCCACCTGACCTGCCTGGGTGGTGCGTAACGACCCCCCGGCAACAACAGGAAGGTGGGACAGAGAAAGTGGTGTCCCGAACAGCGGTCACAACCCACTTCCCCAACGCCACTCAAGGTCGCTAGCTGAAGGTGGAGTATCCGGTTCTCGTGCGTTCCCGCCCTACTCTCCAGTGGGGCTGTGGGGCTGGTCGACGTCTCGTTGTCACAACAAACTATTGACGATCACAGGCAAGGTCCTCCTCGCGTTACACGGAAACTTCAAAAAAGTGACGTTAGTTTCTCTTTTACACAGTTCGGCTTACCATCACCAGAGGGGACGGCCTGGGTTCTCGTCCCTTGAACTCCCCGACCTCTGTCACACCTGGAGCATCCCTTGTTTGAACGGGTGAGGGAGGCCGTTCACCCGCTTCCTGGGTGCACGCGTGGCAGCGCCTTGACAACATGACCCAGTCAGTACCAGCAATACCAGGTCATAGTGGAAGACGACATGACCCAGTCAGTACCAGCACCACCAGGTCATGGTGGGAAAAAGACATGACCTAGACCATCCAACTGATGCAGTACTAGTACAGAAGCCTAACGATAGTTAAACTCGAATGACGATTTATAGTTTTGGCGACACGCGCACTAATACAAAAGCATCTCTTGTTATCTATGTAATGTAATTCCATTATACGAATGTATGCATATCTAGGCCTGTGTGGCTAGCTTCATGGGCTCCTCTGGTGAGAGGCGTGCCTGAGGAGGCGAGGTGGGAGTGTCCAGCACGTAACACTACCCTAGTTCCTTGGGCAGCGGCGGAGGGGCCGTGTTTGGGAGGCGACATCTTCGCCATGCTAAACAACTGGAAGGGGCCAGGCAGCCAGCCAGCCTGGCCGTGTGACGGATGTGTGCATACTCGCCTCACCTCCCAGGAAGTCATGCAACCACCACCCCCCGCAGATCGTCGACTTGCCCTACATTGCTCGCGGGACACCTGCATTAGTTGGTACACGATCTCTTGCATGATCCTCACGTCTGTTCATTTCCGAATAGCGTACGAAAGAGACTTTTAAAACACCTATCGCTAGGATTAGCTATTTCCCGGTGTGTATCTGTTTCGTCTATCCACATTATGGCTTCTTAATAGGGAATAGGGATGAATAGTTAATCCTTTCCACCTCTCTCACCATCGGACTCCAGGGAAGATCCAGTATCCATCAGTCGCCATAATCCCAGTTAATCTTCACTCGTTTTCCTGTCATCGTACTTCCCTGTCTTCTCTTCAACCCACAGTGTTGTCTTCCATCCTCTTTCAAGCGAGATCTTGTTGCCCTCTATCCATCTCATTGTGGGACGTCCTGCTGGTGCGCCATACCTCTCGAGAGGTCCAGGTCAAATCCTCTTTGACGTATCTCGTTCCTTCTCTTCTTTGTACAGTGCACACCACCTTAGCTTGTGCTTTCTAAATATTTATAGTACAGATGTAATATTCGGATCCTCTCCTGGTGTTTCTCATCTTATACATTTTTGTAACTTCTCTGATTAACCCGAGTGCTCTCATTTTCACAACCTGGATCTATGAACAGGTTTTGGTTAAGTGACCGTGTTTTTTATCCATATATCAAAATGGGTCTCAGAACAGTAATGTATATTATTATTTTGCATCTAAATAGTGCATTTCTATCTTTCAGTATAGGGTACAGCATACAGAAGTTTGGTTTATATCGAATGATTCTGTTGTATGTAATTACCTACTTGTACTGTACTGGGATGGAGTTCTACACTCGTAGGTCCTCATCTCTTGCACATTCTCTACTATCATGCAACTTTTCAAATTTATATATATGTGTGTATTTATTTACGTATGTATGTATGTGAACGTGCGTGCATGCGTGCGTGCGTGTGTGTGTGTGTGTGTGCGTGTGTACACGTGTGTGTGTGTGTATGTGTGTTTAGGAAAAGCATTTTATCACCTAAGGCCGTTCTTGAACATAGTTGTGTGAAACTAAGGGTATGTGAACATGAGGGTGTAGTGAAGATGTAGTTTTGGGTATATTTAGGTGTAGTGAAGATGTCTTTTTTGACCTGACCCCTAAAGCGATCCGAGTTAAGTTCAAGGCTGGCCGAAGAAGCTAGTAGTTGTAGACGAACCTAATGATACCAGCAATATGGACTTGGTGATGAAGTGGAATCATTATGCAGTCTGCACAATACGAGGAAACACGGTTGGAAGTCCATCAAAGGAGTTGAAAGGGGGTCAGTCAGAGTTACCTTCCGCGCAATTGAGTAAGGTAGCCTCCACGGGTGGCATCTGTGGGGATGCACTTCTAGTTCAAGACGCGATTGGTAGGTGACGTGAGCTACTAAATGGGGACGCGGGTGTGTAGCTCTTCATATGGAGGTAGTAATCTCCGCCTGCTTGAGTCGATGGGAGTCAAAAGTAATCGTTTGGAAGACTCGAACCTGACGAATGGATTCTCCCGGGGAATCAGGAGTAGTTGTAAGCTTGGCTTAGGGTAATTACCCATGGAAAATATGGAGTTCCTGAACAGCCAAAGAAAACAAAGGCAGCAGAAAGGAAGAACACAGATTCTAAAAACTACGTACAAAAACAGACGTAACTTAAAGGTACCGATCGGCATGTGTGTATATATATCCCCCGTCAAACTGACATTAGTACTTTCTACTGGACGAAGGAGAGAAGGGGGCGGGGCTCGCTGGACCAGAGGCCAAGGACGCTGGGGAAAGAAAGATACTCGGGAGAGGGATTCCTCCAAACTGTCGTCGAAGCGGGAGGACCCCGAGTCCGCTGGTAAGGTTAGAGAAAGGAGAGAGGGAGGAGGGGCGGTGGGTCAGGGTCAAGCGTTGCGTGCGGCAAGTGGCCCTCAGGAAGATGTCGTCGCCTGCTTGGCCAGCCAGAGGAGGTACTACTAGTACTTCTCACCACACTAAGGACAGATGTGACACATCGTTCGCTTGCCTTATTCGTGCGCCAACACCCGCCCACTCACTGCCTTAGTGCTGGGCTGGCTAGTAGGGTGAGTGACGTGGTTGACGTGTGATTAAAAACGATGACGTGATGTCATATCATTCTCCTGATCTCCTTTTCCTACTGTAAATTTATTTCCTACACAGAAGGAAAGCGATTAAAACCCACTACGCTCATATTTTTGTATGCATGCATCTGTACATAGGTGTGCTTGCGTGAACTGTGTACGTGCATTCATCTGTACAAATGCTTGTGCTCTGTATGTGAAGATTCTAGTGTTGTAAATGTAAAACATACATTCCCATCTCTGCGTGCATGTACACATATCTCAGACCACTTCAGGTCATGTTAAGTACAGGATCTGGAAGTAATGATATCCATTGCTGGACATCTGAGCAAGTTGAATGTCCCGATAGAAATGGCTCCAACAAAGCCTTTCTTGGGCCCAATAGTTGAGACACGAGACAACAGGAGGCGCTATAGACAACAGGTGTCACAATAACACAAATTACAGGTCTGTCGCGCACATCTCACCATCCGACAACAACAGAGTTGAAGACTCCGAGAACTACAGGAATATTCTGGGGTTTTATTTACCCCCAAGCCAACAATATGCTGGTCAGGGGTTGGTCAGAATCTCCGTTACACCGTGTGTCTGGGGGAACCCAGCCTGACCTGGGTGTCTGGGGGAACCCAGCCTCACCCGTGTGTCTGGGGGAACCCAGCCTGAACCCATGTGTCTGGGGAACCCAGCCTGAACCCGTGTGTCTAGGGGAACCCAGCCTGAACCCATGTGTCTGGAGGAACCCAGCCTGACCCGTGTGTCTGGAGGAACCCAGCCTGAACCCGTGTGTCTGGGAGAACCCAGCCTGACCCGTGTGTCTGGGAGAACCCAGCCTGACCCGTGTGTCTGGGGGAACCCAGCCTGAACCCGTGTGTCTGGGGGAACCAAGCCTGAACCATGTGTGTCTGGGGGAACCCAGCCTGACCCTGTGTCTGGGGGAACCCAACCTGAACCCGTGTGTCTGGGGGAACCCAATCTGAGTTGGGAGTGTATGGGCATGGCAGTTGTGTAGGGAGCATGGTAGATGTGTAACACAGGTTCGAATCCTGGTTGCGGCAGTCTGTCCGCGGTCATCCCAGCTGTTCATCCTCCCCTAGTGACTGGTCGACAAAATGGGTACCTGGCTTAGGCTACCAGGATGTAACGAAAGAACTGATGATAACAGGACGGTAGGGAGCGTGGAAGTTGCTGACGATTGCGCCTGAAATTACTCCATCATTTTTTTATGTTGAAATATAGAGAATTATGAAACGGAAAAATTAAAGACGAGGGAAAGTATCTACGAATTTTTGAGAAAGTGAAAAACCTGTCTCTTGAAATGAGCCAGGTCATAGTTATCGGAAAAGACATGAGAAGGTAGAGAGTTCCAGAGCTTCGACGTGTAGGGAAAGAAGCAGTTATCAAAACGGCACACACTTG